>CM039679.1:162108603-162328603 GCA_022537955.1 Schmidtea mediterranea | reverse complement strand
CATTTTAATTTTATTAGACTTAAAAGAATTTAAATGAATCGCACGTTTCCTATAAAATTCTTTATATTTAACGCTCTGGGAGATTTTGCATATGGCACATATAAAAAAGTCGATGCCATTAAATCTATGTCGGTAATATTTTTTCATGTCCTTATGGCATCTTTCGCCGTGTTGTAGAGATTAGATGCAATATTTCGGATAAAAAGTGCCTAATAAAAATAATAAACTATAAATTAAAATAAATAATTCCTATATAAGGTATCTAATAAAAATAATAAAATTAATATATACAAATATATATATATATATATATATATATATATAGTCTAATAATAAACTATAAATTAATATAAATAATTCCTATATAATATCTGCATGCTCACTGCAAACTATTATATTAAATAATTCCTATAATATGTAATAGAATAAAAATAATAAATTAAAATAAATAATTCCTATATAATATTTGCATGCTCACTGTAAACTATTATATTAAATAATTCCTATATAAAGTATCTAATAAAAAATAATAAATTAAAATAAATAATTCCTATATTAAGTGTCTAATAATAAACTATAATTCACTAACTATTATAGTAAAATCAATATCTATAATAAAAAATTCCTATAGAAAAAATAATATATGTAAACTATTATGGTAATATTTCAAGTCTTTATATATAATATCAATAGATTTGTTTCTTTATAATAATAATTTTAACTTATTATAAATTAATGATATTTGAAGTATTATTATAATAATACTTTAAATTTCATCAACTTATATTACCATAAAACTTGTTATAAAATATATTTTTCATAAATATAAAACTTATTATAAATTAATGATATTTAATTTATTATTATAATAATACTTCAAATATCATTAACTTAATTTTTTATAAATAAATAAAAATAAATAATAAACTAACATTTATCCCCCGAATCTGAAAAGTCATCATTCTCTATAGGAGAGATGGCATTCATATCTTCAACCGAAATGTGAACATCATCCTCTATAGAAGAGAGGGAATTCATATCTTCCCCAAAAACGGGGCATCCACAGAAATGTGGGCATCTTCCCCAGAAACGGTAGCATCCAAAACTACTGTAGTATCTAAAACGTTTTTTATTATATAGAAAGAATAAAATTAACCAGATTATCATTGATAATGATAACTTCATTTTTCTTATCTTCGATATTAATAAATTCATTTTCCTTATCTTTGATAATAATAACTTCATTTTCACTATCTTCAATTGTAATCACTTCATTTTCACTATCTTAAATAATGATAACTTCATTTTCTAAAATAATTATTAAATAAACCAAAATTAATTTAAAATTTACCTATTTCATCCTCGATAATGGTAACTTCATCTAGCTGGTCTTGATATTCGGTTATTAAAAACTTATCTAAAATAATAAATAATAGAATAAAAATTAAATTAAAAATCCTTACCGGTTTCAAATGTTAGCAGGTTTCTTAAATATTATTGTTTATTTTGTAGTTGGCGGTGAAAGATTTTTGAAATAATTGTGACAAATTTGTAAATTGTCAATGTTTATAAAGAGAATCAAATTTTCAGGATTTAGCCAATCACATTTTAGCAATACACACATATAGGTGAGAGATTTTTACGCATACATACTATACTGTGTAAGCATGTTTTCTTTGTAAATCACATACAAACAAAAGTATGTATGTGTTTTCTTTGTAACTCACATACAAACAAAAGTATGTATGTGATTTCTTTGTAAATTACATACAGTGTTGAGTGTGTATGCATGTGCTCTTTGTTACTAATCACGCACTTATCATGCAATGTCTTTGTTAACATTAATTAAATATTAATTAAAGAATGGATATTTGCTTTTAAAATCATCAAGAGTTACACCACAATTAAGGTTTTTATCCAAATAACCCATATTTCTCACTATACTCTGCATATATGTAGCACAATAATTATCATTATCAAAATATTGAGTATATGTTTCTCTATAATCACTATTTTTCGATAAAGTTAACGATGTTACACCAAAACCTTTTGAAAATTGAGCTCGATGATTGGTATGATCCATTATATTGAGATTCACTTTGAAATGTTACCAATATAAAGTTGAGAATTCTTCTATCTCCAAATATTTGTTCCTTATAGAATGAAGCTGCACCTTTAGCAATGGCAAATTGAACAATATCCTTTGTTTTTAATGGATATATTGCATGCTTAAATTAAGCCCCATTTGATGACCGGCTAATACAGAGGGATCAACACGAACTCTTCTCACCAATAATTTTGCATCAACTAATTAAAGAATTAGTGCTGTGGTGGCACTTGTTAGTGATAATGCCGACATTAAATCTTTTCAATCTAATGTGTACATTAACACCTGGGAGTAAATATTTTGGTTGATCCATAAAATCGAGTTGTAATGATGAGCACATGGTAAATAATCCATTTTTTCTTATCGACATCACTACCATAACCCATATGAGTTAAACATGTATTTTTAGTATCGCTATTGTAACTTATAATAGTTTCTATTAGATCTTTGTGAATATATGTACGGTTACCACCTTCAATCTTGATATTATTAATTACAAAAACTGCATCTTTAAAAAGTGTATGAAACAAGAAATTGTTTGGTATAACATCACAAGGTTCACCCAAAGGTTTTCTATCTTTATATACAACTTTGATCTGAACAGTTAACAATGCATCGTTCAAATCTAAATATTCAGTTTGGAAACCGTTAATATATAATTCAATATCAGTTCTACTTTCCATAATATAATTCATCGGGAATACATCTTCAAAGGCACCCATTTCAATTATTGTCTGGGTAGACGGTCTATCAAATAAACATAATTTAGATTTACCGCAAATAATTTTTGAAATATAGTTTCATGTCCTTTCATTCGTTTATTTATATGATGTTTATGATGTTTTTTACGTTTTTGAGCTGGTGCCGGTGCCGATGCCGATGCCGGTTCCTGTTTTTGAAACATACCCGCAACACCCGGTAGAATTTTCTCTAACTAGGATAATGCATTTGATTTCAGAGATGGTAATATTTTCTGCTCATTCATTACCACATCTTTAGCGGTTTTCATACCAAAACTACCAATGCGTTTAAGAATAGGAAGTGCAAATCTACCAAGAGTTCTCAACCATCCTGATCCGTACTGTTTACCAATAAAATATGGTAATTCGCCACCACTTTGGCTACCGCTATACATATTAATAATATCATTATTGGCCATCTAATTTACGAAAATGTAATGTCAAATGAGTTTTTGTATTTTTACTAAATTCAATAAATTTGCCGCTATCATCACGAATATTTATTTCTATATTGTTTATAAATGATGTTGATACCGGTAAGCACATGGGATTATCGATATTTATATTGAAAACTTCATCCTGGTTATGTTTATCAACCAAAATAGATTTCAATAGAGGAACCAAAGAATCACCAACAATTATAGGATCGATGATGTTAGTATATATGAACATTTGTCTATGAAGTTTTATTATTTTCGGTTTGCGTACACCAAAAGCACTTGTCCGATATGTTTGCCCATCTAATCCCAATTTATTAGCCAAATTTTTATCAAATGTAACTTCACAAATGTTATTATTCAGACTGAATTTACAAAATCCATCTTTAACAAATTCAATAGTTTTAAATATATGTAATCAATTGAATGAAATATATTTATGTAACTCTTCAAGTGTTTCAATATATAAATCATTAGTAAACGTAAATGTATCTTCAACCTCATTAATATATGATACAGATATTTTGATGTGTTCATTCACGGGGCTGATACCAATAAAAGTTTTGAAACGTAATAGATATTCAGTTCCAGGAACAAAAATGTTAAGCTTATCACTACCCATTCGCTTGGCATTATCAATACTTTCAAATTTTATTGTAAATGGACTAAAATCGCAACTAACATTCAATCCATCTTTGAAAAACATGCCACTCTTTTCATCTAAAATTTGATTCGGAATATGAAAATATCGTTCAATATTATTGGTTGAGAAAATACCACTACATGTTTTGGGAACACCCTTCTTGTAATTGATTTTACATTGACTATAAAATGGGAATGTATTGTACTTAAAGGTAAATTCTTGCAAAACAAATAGGATTTTGAAGATCGACCATAAATTTACTTGCTTGATTTTCCGGATGGATAAGTGGGCGACTATTGCTCGGTAAAATAGTATAGAAACTCACTTTACTAGATCTTTTGATGATATCCATGAGGGTTTTTGATATCCATGCCATTTTACATGGTATTGTTTATCCTTACCCACCCTTTGAATTTTTCAATATTTTGTGAATTCTGAACACTGTAGGTTTGGAAATAACTTGTAATTCCTGTTCATAGAATTTCCCTTGTATTACATTGTTATCATTATCTTAAATAACATACATTACAGGACTCTGTTTAGTATTAATTTTAGTAATTTGAAATACCTCATCACTCCAATTACTATTGAAATTTTTGATGAAAAATGAAGCAGATATTTTACTAATTCTAACGTAATCACCAACTTTATATTTTGGTTTTGTAATTTTTACAACTTTTTTGGACCGTACTGATTTAACTAATGTTTTTAAGTGGATATCTACGAGTCTCAAACCATTCAGACTTCGATGTGATGAATTATTATAACTAACAAGTATTTTCGGTAATACATTTATCCATATTTTTTACCTTGATGCACGAAATATTTCTTCAATTTATACCTTAATGTCCGGTTAAATCTTTCAACATGGGCGGCTTTGTATTGAGAATGTACAGAATAATGATTTATTTTGAGACGATCCAGGATTTGCTTAACTTTACTATTGTAAAACTCTTTGCCTATAATAATAATAATAATAATAATAATAACAATAATAATAATAATAATAATAATAATAATAATAATAATAATAATAATAATAATAATAATAATAATAATAATAATAATAATAATAATAATAATAATAATAATAATACCTAAATCGGTTTGCAAATTGTCTGGATGTCCATTTTTAAATATATTATTAATTGCTTTAGATATTTCCTCTTCAGATTTTGTCTTTGTTGGTACACAGCGGGCAAAACGACTGAAAACATCAATACACGTTAAAATATATTTATAACCCTTGTTAATCTTCGAATACGGTATCATCTCCATTAAATCCATTTGCCATAAATCATTAATACCGAATGTCTTATAATCTATCGTTGGAAATCTTTTCCGCAAAGATTTGTTTTAACTGTAAGCTGATCTGACAACCACTTTTGGGTTTCCTTTTTCGAATTTGGGACTCTTTTCTTTAACTTTAACACTCCACCGAAACCTGCTTCGTCTTCTGGGTTCGTCCAAATCTTCTCCATTACAACAAGATAATTTAAATTTTAATTTAACATTAGGTAATGATTGTCCCATCGTTTATTGTAATCCACCTAATAATGATATTGCTAATGGTAACATTGCTCCGATAAAACCACCTTGTTGTTTATATATGATTTTTCTCATTTGCTTACGATTTTTATTATTTACTAGCGATAACAAAGGCTTACAATGTTTATTCAATACTAGTTTTTTAGATTTACTGATTTTAATTTTACTTCTGACTACTTTTAGTAGAATTTTGAGTAAATCATCGACAACAAAATTTGGAAATGATTGTAAAATAGACATTCTTTTCATACTCGAAGCCTTTAACAATGCATTAAAATATGGGAAACTCTTATGATTTTTTACAATTTTAACTTTTTGACTCTTACTCCTTTTAATAGGTTTAAGGTTTTTGGTGAAACGGTTTCAGTCTTTATTTTCTTTATAATACATTGTCAAAGTTTTCTGACATTTTTAAGCCTGGATTTCATAAACAATTTTACATGTTAATGTTTTCAACTTTGTTTATATACCATGGCACCTTCTTTATTTAAAATATCTGTTTTTACCCGTAAATCGTCATTGCATTGTTGTGTAAAATCAAGAAATATATATCCATGTGGTGGTTTTGTAGCATCTTGAAATGCACTGATATGAAAATTACGATTATTATGGTATGCTTGTGGAGCAAAAAAATCAATAACTGTTGCATCTCTAGGATTCTTGAAAATAATTAAATATTGAACATTTAAATTCCTTATTTGATGTGCGCCACCTTATGAAATAGATTTTGAATAATAAAGATCACAGTAACACCAACATGTCTACTGATTTTTGTGACTAAATTATTAAAATCCTTTTCTTTATTGGCTTCCTGATACAAATCATCGATAATGATGACATCGCCTTTCTTAATCGACTCGACCAGTTTTTTTCAAATTCTTTTACTATTTTTATGTTTTTCAATTTACAGAAATTATCTTGAGTTAATCCATGTTCTTTATCTGCACCCTTATGCCAATAAATCTTGTTGAATTTTGTTTGGAATTAATTAGATTTCAGTAATTTACACACAAACATAGTGTTACCGCTACCGCTTGGACCAACGATTTGATATACTGCATCATTTCTTAATTCCATTATTTATTTGTATAATTATAGTTTTTTGTTTATATTATACAATTTAATGAACTCCTTCTAAAAATCATATATATATATATAGATTAATATTTCATTATTGTTTAATTATGTTATTAAATATAAATTATAAAGGAACCTTCAACGTGTCAAAAATGACGTTTCCGACTGCTAAACCCCAGAAAATTGTTGATAGGAGTGGAAAATACCCTATAATGTTTTTCAAATCCATCAAATGCAGAATCATGGGATACAAGAAACCTTTAGATGTCAATAAATTACAATATAGAATAAAGGATATTAAAATACACTCAATTACGGTTACCATGGATATGGGAAATTCTATCAATCTATACAACATGTCAACAAAATGTCTTTGTATGTTCGAGCCAAAATTCTTTCCAGCACTGAGGCTTTTAAAATACAACCCAATGTGTGTTTAAGTGTTTGCCAGTGGAAAAATAGTAATATTACGGTTGCGAAATCTAGAGTACAAAAATTATTGTTACAGACATACGCAATGAAATCATGGGATTGGTCGATATCTGATTGGCTAATGATTGATTAAAACAACTTGCTTATTCATTTTATTTCATTTTTAAAATGGAAAATACTTCGCCGATGACAAGTTCAGTAAAATCTAAGAACGAATTTGAAAATTATGGTTAATTTATTATTTATTATTATTATTATCATTGTTTACAGATAAATATCAAGAAGTAATTTTAGAGCGTTTGTTCTTCTTTTACCCTCAAATGCAAACAATTCTGAAAGAACAACCAGCATCAATGATTCCAGATCTCGTATACACCGAGACAAATATCTAGATATTCAATATAATCGATCAAGCTTTATGGTATGTCAAGTTAAATCGAACATTGAAGGATATGGAACCCGAATACCCGTGTATTCTGGATTGCAGCTGTTGTGATTTCAGATACCAAAGATATGTGAAATGGTGCCTCGTCAAATCTGTTCAAAATGTTTGTAAATTTAAACTTTTTAGAAAATAAATGTTTTATTGTTTGTTTGGTTGTTTTGGTTTGATTAGTAATATTTTTTAGTCGTCTGATTTTAATAGAAGAAATTTTTTAAATAGTAATAATATTAGTAGTTGTTTTGTTAAAATAGTATCAATTTTTTAAATGTAATAATATTAGTGATTACAATGATATAGTAATAACAATAATAATTTGGCACATTAAAACATATATAGAAATAATGATAATCGAGTCACACATAAAATGCAATAACCATGCAATATTCATGCATGATTCTGATTGGTAAATCAGTATCTAGCAAGGGTATAAAAGCTCGTCACCACCTTATAAAGATCATAAACCAAACATGACCAAGAAAATAGTGAGCTCTGCTATCATTGTCCAACCAGTTCAGATGTTCCACAATTATAAAATGTATTTTTTAAAGGAAAATATCAATATGCAATTGACAAATCCAGTCAAACTCAATCGAACTCAATTTCAATCTCTCACTAGGACACTCAATGATAGATATCAAGGATATTGATACGGTTTTCAAAAAGATCAATTGCAATTTAAAATGTAATAAAAATGCATTCTTCACCAGTCAATATACCAGATATTATTATGCATTTACAGAAATTGGTTTCAAAGAACAGGAAAACTGGTATTTAACAATAACAATACAAGGATATAAAGCTGATCAAAATGATGTGCTTTCTCCAATCTAGAAAATTGTTACTGCTAGACTTTCAAAATTATTTTAATGTATATTTTAGTGTTTAATGTGGATGTAAATAAATGTATTTAAACAGATTTTGTTTGTTTTCTTTACAACATATTATAAACAAAATTATAATTAGTTTTAAAATTGTTTAAAAATTATGTCTGAAAAAAGTAAAATATAAATAGGTAATTAATTAATTATCGTTTAGAATATTTAATAAACTTTTTGTTCGATAAACTCGAAGAAATAACCGGTGAAAAAAATAGAAATATGTTGACTTTACTTGAAGCATTTGGTAAAGAAGATTCATGTTGTGATACAAAATGTCAGAGTGATAATGAAGAAATTGTTAATGATGAAGAAATGATTAATAAGGAAGATACTGAAATTATTAATGATGAAGAAACCCCTACTGAAAATTTAGTTGAGCCTAACAAATTTAAGACTTGTGTTGACTATGTTATAGAAAATATAATGATAGAATATTGTGGTGATTAAGCATGTACATGTAACAATCAATAAATCTTTAAAAATGTAGTTTTTTTATTAATAATTCAGTTAATAACAAAGAATAATACATTTATTAAAATTTATCATAAACTTTATTACAGATATATATGACAGATGCTCCAGTTAATAGTTTTAATAAAAATTTACAATTTCAAATATAAATATCTGAGCGTTTGGCTTCTGTACCAACTTGAATAATTGTTACCCATCCACCGTTTGCTTCTACCCAAGGATCAATTTTTGTTTCTATTACCTAAATAATGATAAAAATAAAATAATAAAAAATTTTAATATACCTTTATAGACCACTGGAAATAATTTTCATAGTCGGATCGAGATTTTAATATCATGTGTTTCATATACATTAATCCTACTATTATTCACATCCATTTATTATTTTCATCAAACATATAACTAAATATTTATTGGAATGAATTTTTCTTTCTCTCCAAAGTTGGCAAATTGAGAATAGGCTCAGATTGTATATCTTCTACGATTTTCTCGATACGGTTGGCCATGAATTTTATATTTTAAATGATATCATCATCATCTCCATTATTAGCAACCAGCTCATTCAACAGAGTTATAAAAAATTTAGTTTCTGGGATTTTATAAAATTTTGTAGGTATAAGCTTATTTATACTATATTGGACCAATCAAAATCATGCATGAATATTGAATTTAAGTTGTAATGTCTTTATTTAAGAAAATAGGTAAAAATAAATAATGGAAATGTGAATATTGATAATTTGTTGACGCTGTTTTGCATAAACAGTTGCATTGGTTTCATCGGATGTTGAACTTCTTTCATTTTACGGATGAACTGATCATTTGTTTTATTGGAATAAACTTTTATACTATATTGTATTTGATTCATCACTTTTTTATTAAGTTTTACTATTGTCATTCAATTTAAATATTGATTTTCTTAATTCATTTTTGATAATACCAATGGTCTTATTTAGACATAGAAGTTTATCATATATTTTGTTCCGAGCTCTTTTTAAAGTCTCATATGTGAGTTCAAATCGGATTTTAAAATTACTCATTCTTTCAGATAATCATTTGACTGGAGCTTTCCTATCTATCATATACAAAATATCCATCAACACTGCAGTATCAGGACATACACATTTTGTTGAATTTTTACCTTGAACGGTTACAACAATTGAGTTAGTCATTTTAAAATAACTAACAACTAATATTATTATTGAAATTTCTTTAATCATTTTCAAATCTATATAAATTAATATTTATTGTTTATAGCTAAAGGTTTGTGTGTTTAACTTCTCATATGTTAAAATTAGTAAAAAAGTAATTGTTATTTCGATTTTTATCATTAAAATGGATGTACCGAACGCAGTTCAAGATAAAATCGAAAATTATTGTGATTTATTATTATTATTAATATTATAAGTTTTGTAGATGATTATTTTAAAGTTATCAAAGAACGTCTGGACTTCTATTATCCAGATATACATGAAATATTGAAGGATAAGCCAGCATCAATGATTCCAGACTTATTATTTAATTATACATCTATTTGGATATTTTCCGTAATCGATGAGTTCTTTTGGAATGTAAAACAAAACAAAATGTTAAAGGATATGGATCCCAAATATGCATGAAGTGATGGATGTCATTTATGCGCTGCCCGATATCGGAAGTATGTGGAATGGGCTTTGAATAAAGCTCTTCGACAATATTACTTTAGTCAAATTATTTCTTTTTAATAAAAGTTTTTGTTGTTAATGACTTTGTTTTTATTATATAATAATAATAATATTAATAATATTCAAAATTTGTAATAATAAAAAAATAATTATAATAAAATAATAATATTAACTTGTAAAAATAATAATAATAAAAATAACAATTAAAACACTACTTATAAAAACATTTAGTAAATTATATTTGAAAAGTTTTGAAAATATATGATGACCTTGAAAAAATTTGAATGACCTTGAGGAAATTCTTGATGAGTCATGGTCTTTGTTTGAATCAACTTGAGAAATTGTGATGACTCATCCAATGGCCTTGAATGAGTCATAGTCTTTGTTTCAATGTCCTTGAGAAATTAGGATGGCTCATCCAATTACCTTGAATGACTCATTGTCTTTGTTTCAATTACCTTGAATGAGTCATTGTCTTACAAAAAAATTTTTACTTTTAGACTTCGAAAAAACGTTTACCCCCTCCTCGGGGGCACTGAGTTTGCGGTGGCACATCCCACTACTAGCAAGTTTGATAATTATATTTATACAAGCCAAAACTGATAGTTCAATTCATAGTTACAATTTGCACTGATATCCACATATAAATGTATGCTGAATAGATAAAGAGTAACAATAGAATTGTGATAATAATAAAGAAATTAATTTTTTTATCCCTTTCTAGAAACATTTAATATACATTTTATAATTTAGTAAATTATTTATTAATAATAAATTAATAAGTTTAAATTAATAATAAAAGTTATTAAATAAATTTTATTTAATAGTAAGATGTTGTATTACCAGCATAATCTCCACTTTTTTAATTTTGTTTAAATCGTCGATTTTGTCACTATTACGCAACTATTGTATAACATTACATTATATAAAATTTTAGTTTGTTTTACTGAACTATTACAAAATTAATTTAGATTACGTAACTGTATTTATAAAGTCAACAAATTTACCAAACTAATTCACGACGCGAATGTGGTCGTCAAAAGGTTTTATGAAAAGGAAAGGCTTTTCGTTTACTTTTTTTCTAGAGTCGAGGATTTTACATTGAGTGCACACATCTCTCTAATTTCCAGCATATTTCTATCGTTGTGTTGTTAAAGTGAAGATAGTGACCATGTTTTGAGTCACATAATGCATAGGTAGAATTTAATTTTCTACATGATGGCTACATTTTAAATTTCAAATAGTGTGTTTGTGCTACAAACATTTTTTGATGTATTGTTGGCTCCACATGGTTTACATACTTTTATAGAGATATATTGTTGTAATAAAGTATACACCAGGTGTCACTGAGATAAATTCCGCTATAATTCAAGTTGATACATAAATATACTTGATGGAATTTATTTTGTGAAAAATAAATGCATTTCAGCCATTTTTTAAATAGCTGCTAAGTAAGTTGTTTTTTATATTGTTATATAACTTAAAGTAACAATAACCAGTCTCCAAAAATATGTATTTTTTTATACATTTCGGAAAACATATCCTAATATGCACAAAGTAATTAGTTAAATCTCTGTAGTCTTCTTTCACCAGCTCGTTATCCAGTGCGTCCTTCAGAAAATCGAATCTGGATTGGAAATTCATTGAACTGAATCCACCTGCTCTTGATATAGATTTCCGAATATTGAATTTGATTTTACTGAACACACTTTCAATTGGGTTCAGAAAAGGACTATATGGTGGTAAATGTTCAATAACATTATTTAGAGATATTGCACCACCATGAATTGAAGCATTGTCGTGGATTAAACGAAATCCAGTTCCATTCAATTTTACAGTTATTTCGTTGATGAAGATCTGGTAGGTATCCTTTTTATAGGATTCTACTACTAATTTATGATGGACTGGTCCATTGACTCCAATTGCTAGAGCCAATGACATATTTCGCCCTCGGTTCGTTGGAAGTGTGGCGTATAATCGCTCACCTTTTTTATTTCTTTCAAGTTTCTGGCTTGTCCAAGTATTAAAGCCACATTCATCAATATATATTAATTGAGAATCCATCCATGCCTCTTCTAAATATCGCGTCGTGTATTCCATTCTGAGATCCAAGACGCGATCTGAATTTCTTTCAGCGACCGATGGTCTTATTTGCTTGGTCGTTATGAGGTGATTTTCAAGAAAATGGGAAATAGTGTTTGTGGAAACACTTAAATTTTCGGAAATTAAGAAGTTCTTCATTTCCTCTAATGAAGCATAAACATTTTTCTCTACAAAATCAAGTAGTTTGTTGCCATTTTCTTCCGAAAATTTGGATATACTGCCACCAATCTTGCCTTGTGACAATTTCCCAAATTTCCAATATTTTTAAATTATTGTTTTTATGGAATTTCTAGCTATTCCTAATAATTTTCCAAAAAAGGAAATAGTCTTCACCATTTTCCATGGCATTGATAATTCGTATTTTATCGATTTCCGAAATTCTGTAAGAAGAATAATTTTTTATAACTTATAAATAAAATTTACAGTTTATGCTTTTTTGTTCGAGTCTCAGATGTTGTTGAGGGCCTAGCAACTTCTGAAAGCCTATGAAAATATTTAATTTATTTGAATTTTCAAATAAATCATACAATGTGATTTCTTCTTCATCGCGAAATGGAATTTTTTTTGCAGAAATGTCTGAAAGACTATGAAAATATTTAATTTATTTCAATTTTCAAATAAATCATACAATGTGATTTCTTCTTCATCGCGAAATGGAATTGTTTTTGCAGAAATGTCTGAAAGACTATGGAAATATTTAATTTATTTCAATTTTCAAATAAATCATACAATGTGATTTCTTCTTCATCGCGAAATGGAATTGTTTCTGCAGAAATGACTGAAAGCCTATGGAAATATTTAATTTATTTGAATTTTCAAATAAATCTTACGAAGAAGTTTCATCATTTTCATAAAAATTTGGATAAGTTTCCTCAGCATTAAATTTAAAAAATTTTTCCGCCATTTTTTTTTCTAAAAACATCTCAAAAATGTCTAAATTAATTTATTATAAGGGTTTTTTCAACTTCGGATGGCTACATGTTAAAAGTTAGCATGCATGTTTTATTATAGGTTGAGTTAATGTGCATTGTTTTATTTCTCTATCACTTTTTGTGTCTCTATAGTTTAGGGTTTGTCTCATTGACGATTTTACAAGCAACCTCAATGTGAGTTGGTGTGTTTATATGCTATAAATTTATTGATTTTCTTTTATATTATAGGTAATTTATCTCAGTGACAGCTGGTGTATATAAAATCATATTATCTATAATACGTCTTGATTCCTTATTCAAAATAGTGGTTTGTGTGTGCTGCATACATTATTTGTTGTGGATTATGTATTTTTCATCTAGTTAACATAAGTTTATTATTTTTCCATAGTAACAATGTTTATGTATAATTTAATTCTCAATAATATGACTTGATTTCAGTAAAAAATTTATCCCTTTAAGAAAACAATTTATAATTTTTTTGAAATTTGATAAAATAATTTATTAAAATGCAATTCATAGAGATTTTATTACTCATATCCCGGGCCAGATTAACATATTTAGGGGCCTTAAGCACTTACCAAGTGTGAGGTGTTTTCTGCAGAAAATTGAATACGTTGATTAAAATTTTTAATTTTATTACAATTTTATTAGAGTTTCCAAAATATCCGGTTTTTTAGTATCCGCAAATACCGTTTGTCATTATTCGAAAACCGCGGTTAACCGTTCGGATACAGATATTTTAGAAATAGCTAATTTAAAAAAGAAAAGATAAAAAAACTCGAAAAATTGTCAATTTAAGATGAAAATTTATTCACTTTTTTTTATTTATATACAAATATTTTAGAAAAACTAAGCAATTTAGAGAATAATCAGATAAACGGGTTCGAAATTTGCCACAAAAGTGGGAGGAAACAGAGAAAGTTCTTTCGGCTTCGGTTGATGATGGTTTTATTGTTGTTAAGGCTTCAAATAATTTTTCAAGTTTTTCAGGCCTTTGACCTGTTTTCTTAAATATTCTAATGTCATCTTTGATGTTTAAGTTGGATTTTTGAAGTAACATAATTAATTGCAGCATCTAGCTCTGCTTCCAACGAAACTGGTGCATCTGTGTTCAAATCTACAATGACAGCAGGAGCCGTTACAACAACGTCAAGCAGTGAAGTCAACAACAGTCAGACAACGAATGTCAACCCAACAATGAATCAATTCATCCCAAGGGCACAACAGATGTTCAAGGCCCCACCCATAAGAAACCCAATAAATAATGGTAACGGTAATTTGATTTACACTAATAATTTCAGATTCAATGACAATGGAAACAACGGGCCAGTTTGAGAGAATTGTCAGAGATTCGGTCATCAAAGCAGCGATTGTTTCAAAACAAAAACATATCAAAGATGCGGTAAAAGAGGTCATACGGAAGTAATCTGCAGAGAATTCGGTAACGGAAATGTCAGATTCAACGGAAGCGGCAATAACAGAGGATACGGCAGAAATCGTATTAATGGCGAATCTAGAATGGTAACTTGTTTCACATGTAATCAAGTATGGCACATGTCAAGGAACTGCCAACATCGAATGCATTCAAACCCATATGAACCAAACCAAACAAATGCAAACGTACAAATCAATTTGATGCAAGAATTTGAACGATTGCGAAACGAAATAAAACAAATGAAAGGTAGTAATCAACAACAACGTATAAACATGCTGCAGGAGAACGGAGATGTTCGAGAGCAAATAATAAACGTAAACCAAAAACAACAGAGAGCGGAATAGCAAAGACTACAAATAGACGAGGCAAAAGAGATCCAAGCAAGATGGGAACGCCGAAACGGAACTACGAAACGCATAAATATGATGAGAGCAGTAAATGAAGACGAAACTCACACTGCGGAGCAGTGTGTTGTGAACAGCAACGGTGACGAAACGAGTGTTAACGAGGACGTATTGACAGAAAATATAATGAAAAAGTGAAACGAGTAAACTGACTAGTGAAGAGAAAATAAAACGCATCCAAGAATTTGTCAAAGAGAAAAAAGAGAAAAGACGAGAAATTACCGAAATTCAAATGAAAATTGAGGAAATTCAAAACGACGAGACAAAAACAATAGCAAAACCTTCAAAAGAGGCTATGGGTACGAAAAATCGAATCCAAAGGATCCTACTACAGAAATTAGAAGAGAATATCCGACGAGAAGATGAAACGTTGACAGATGAGCAAGTCAAACAAAAATTAGAAAAAAGATGGGCCACAGCTAAAATATGGTGCAATTCGATAAACAATGAGAAACCAACAAAAATATTAAAAATTAATATGTTGAGGCAATTAAATGATGGACAAACGGATCCAGAAGACGAAATAAGTGAAATTAGCAGTCTGGGAGGCGAATTATTCCAATCATGTGATAATATCAGCCAAATTAAAACTCCACCAACTAGCGACGAAGATGATTTTGATGTAGCAAATTCAATGAAAATAAACGAAGGCGAATGGGAACTACTAACCGAAGTATATGAAATAGTATACGAAGTTAAATGCAACAAACAGTTTATTGAGACAATAACATTCGAGAAATTTACAAAGTTAGTAGCTCAGGCGTACCAACTTCAAAAAGGAGTATTAACAGCGATTTGGAAAAATTTCATCATTGAATATAAAGAGGAACTCAAGAAATACAAATATCAAATCAGAATCCAACATCCAGAAATTCCGATGCAAATAATCCAATTAACAGGAACAAATACTGATGAATTGTATCAATGGGTACAAGAAAAGATGGGAATCGGCCGGAAAAAGGAACAATTATACATCGAGGGCTGGAAAATCAGAACAGGTATGCACTTGGTAGATGAAATGATATGGCCGAGAAACGTCAATATTTTATCACTCAAAAAGAATCGACAAGAGAAACAATTAGAAGAAATCCTAAAAGATATTAAATTGATATTCGAAAATGAAATTAAACCACAGTTAATGGATGCGAAAGAACTTCTTATGAGGGAAAATCAAATGATATTGGTTAAACAAGCAGTCAACCAAACGAGAAAATTTATCGATCGAATAAATACTAGAAGGCCGTACTCGATGAAACAGTTTGTGGAAAGTGTGAGAGATACTGAGATTATGACGCTAACGGATGAACGAGCAGGTGAACTAATCGAAGCTTATGGCAAATATCAGAGAATCATGAGAAGAACAGAAACCATAAGAATGAGAGTAAAGTTACCTAATGGTGATAAACAACTAATCGAAGTAGAACCAGATTGTAAAGTGGATGAACTAATAAAAATAATCGATCAACAAATTCTGGTTAAAGTGAGAGAAAATAGTGATGACGGAATGATGGAGGATGTAATATTAATGTATAATGAGAATTTTTAAGAGGAAAGCGATCAAACTCCAATATACAGTCTAGGAATATTGGATGATGGACAAACAATAAAGGTCATATCGATAGACGAGCCAAATGGTGGAATCAAAGACGAAAAGACAGAGGAGCGTAAAATAATAGAATTCCAGACTAAACTGAAAAGTAAAATGGATCGAATATTAGAAATATACAACGTATGGAGACAAGACGAGGAATTATACCGGAAAATACTATTTTTAAACGATAGAGACTGTAAATCAACGCCGTGGATAAAAACATGGGACGAGGAATTAGCTCGTTGGGATTTAAAACAAGAAAATGTATTACCAAAATGAACTGAATATATTCCAAGCGAGATATCAGAAGATTTGGTGAAAGAGATCCCAGATGAACTATGTAAAGAAAAAAACTGCTTTTTATATGGATGAACTAGAATGGCTACCAGAAGAAGATGAACAATTACGAGAGGAAAAGTGGCTAGCACCATTCAAATGGAAAATTACAGATTGGCATGAGAAATTAAAAGCAGCCAAAGAAGGGAAAGTGACAAGTATATCAAGTCCAAAATTTTATACGAGACCAGGAGGTTATCGGCTAAAAATGAAAGTGTATCCAAATGGAGACGGAGTGGGAAAAACACTCATGTGGGAGTATTTTTCATTATTTGCAAAGGAATAAATGACAGTTAATTATCGTGGCCATTTAGTCAAAAAGTAATCATTTCGCTTTACGCACCTGGACGACCGGAAAGATGTCACCGTGACACATATAAACCAGATAAACGAAGCACATGCTATCAGAAACCGAAAAGTACCGAAAACATTGCATCAGGATCACCAAAATATATCGACCAGAGATCATTAACAGGCGAACAGTCAATTTTTATCAAAAATAATGATATTAGCTTCACACTCGAAGTAGATAGAGAAACCGATATAATAGAAAGCGAAAATTTAGACTTACCGAGAATCTGCGTGTTAGAAAAACGAATTCCAGGATCAAAATTTCTACCTACGGATATGGATGATCTTATCGAAAATGAATTAACTACACTAGCAGAGACGCAAAGATGCAGAGAATTAAAAGCTATTCTGAGATCGGGTGCTAAAAATCAACACAGACGAGCAATTGAACTAGCAAAAGGGATAATAGATTCATGCAAACGAATTGAGAATTTGAGAACACTGGTTAAAGAAATCGAGAAGTACCGACGAATTTATCTTGGTATCCAGAACAATTCGATGGATTAATTCGAAAGTGGAAGCATATGGAATGGGCAGAGGAAAGACCCGAAAAATATCGACTAAAAATTCAATACCCAGACATAGAAACCGAGGAGAGAGAGGAGTATGTCACCACAAAATCAAAGAGATAAAAGCCAATATGCCGTACGAATTACCTTTTCATTTGCAATATGAAGGGAGATCCTTAGATGATGAGTTGGAAATCGGAGTCACTCCAGTCAAGCCGAGAATAAGTAATATTTTAACTGCTAATAAAATTGCAGGTCAGAAATTAATCAAAAAAGGCGAAAAACGGAAAATCATCATACAATCACTAGAAAATAGAGACAGCTTAGAAACTCCAGATGTGGAAGAGGAAGTGATAATCGAATCAGTCGAAGATGACGATGTAATAACCGATCTGGAAGAAATCATGAACGCAGCAGGAAAAACAACGAACGAAAATTCAGGCGATTTATTCGCAACCAATACTGAAACTGACCAGACAATCGATGAACGAGAAGGATTCACTTGGGCACAGAGAGAACCAGTTGAGACTACTCCCCACACATTACAAAATTAAAAACAATCATTTAGTTACACAAAACAACCCAAAGCATAACAATTACTTCCATAACCTTCTTATCAAAGCATATAAAAAATCAGCTCGCATCTTTATCTGCACACATTAGATTCACCACAATTCCAATACCAACATATTTATTGAGGAACCATACCTTAGAAAATACCCCCTAGTACGCGACTACGATACTACGGAAATGGTTAGTTATTATACAGATGACTCGCCATTTTACAATCTGACGATGATAGTGATGATGACGATAGCGAGGACAACAACAAGGATTCTATAGACGAAGAATCTCAGCTCCATCTACACCGCCGATACACAGAATACTATGATGAATCCTCTTCACAATTCTGATAACACCAATTCAAATTTACCAAATGCTTGATCCTACACTGATTGATGATGCCTACCACTGATGCCAATGCTGAATGATGTTTAAATGATGCGATACCGATGATCTACCCAAATACCGACTCAAATATATACAACAAAGCTAATGATACAAACCCAAACATAAAGAATGCCGGATACTAAAAGAAAATCCACTGTTTTGGATGACTGATCAATGATGCTTACCAATTACTTATGCCAATATAGAATGATGTTAGAATGATGCGTTTCCGATGATCTACCAATACAATTATCGTCAACCCAAATACTGACCTAAAATACTGTCAACAATGCTGATGATGCCAATCCAAATAAACTGATTCCCGATATGCCCTAAAAATTGATTTTAATAACCATATAAAGTTTGAAATACAGACAATGCTAGAGACAAAAATAGAGCTGGACCTGAGCTGAAGAAGGAATATGAGATGAAAAATAGAGAACAGTACTTGCCCGAAAGCTTGATTTCGGACTATCTTATCAGAAGATGTTAAAACGAGAAACAAAACCTTGATTTAGTCTGACCACCAAGAGGTCGGGCTAGTCCCGTAACACGGACCCACTGTCTCTTTGGAGCAGTTTTTATTAAATAAAATTTTTGTAAAGCAGAAACGGATATGGAAAATGTACGACAAGCGATTAGCAAAGATATGCCCACTACGGATGAATGGAGTAATTGGATAGCTGATAGAGGAGCTACGACATCGAGAGAACTAGCCAACAGACAACCAAATCGAAAAGAAGCCGGAACGATGATAGACAACAAGTCAAGAGCAGACCAAAAATAAATCGAACAGAACCTAAGCCAAAATCAAAAGAACAATCACAGAATGAGAACACAAAAATAAAATTGGAGAAACTCAACCAAGTGGCAAAACAAGTGCAGCGCAGAATGCCAAATACAAGGAAAAGTTTATCTAGAACCTGGAAGAGAACAAGAGGATGAAGCTATGAGAGAATTGATTGCAACTCGAAAAATTTCAAGACGAATAATAACTTCAAATCTGAAATCAGAGGACATCCCAGTAGTGGTGGTATCCAAAGATAGCGATGTGGGAATGAGATTTATAAAAGAAAACACAGTCAGTAAATGCGACGAGATGGTAATTAGTATAAACTACAAAGGCATCTTCCTATCACAGAAAACCATACCGAATGCAAGAGAGAAGTTAGGAGATAAAGAGATAAAATTATATTTATATGCCAACAATAAAGTGGATTTTTTGTTTCATCGTGGATTAACGTCAATAGTAAAAGTTTATCATGATTTATTACAGAACGATTGCGCTTTAAACTGAGAAATATTGGGAACAAAATTAGCCATGTCGATCACAAATCCGGACAATGCAATTCCGTTATTACCCTTGCAAGAAGGCCACTTTGGAAGAATAGTGGGAGAAGCGATGTATACTTATCAATGTGAGAAAACAACGGCGAGACTACCAGAAAAATCATCGATACCAGGAGATAAATGTGCAAATGAATTGGAAATAGTGCACAAAGGGAGAATCAGATTTGTACAAGCTGTCACCAGAATCATGAATCCAGTAGAATTTTATCCAAATTTATTCAATTGTAGTAATGTATATGGACCGTTATTCGAAGAGGAAGACGGACGATGGATAATATTCCCAAGTAAATCACCGATATTAGCACAAAAGAAATTTGGTTTAACAGAATTGACCTCAGAACTAGAATTCAAACCTGTCGACGTATCAAGAAATGGATTATACAATGTAAAAGATTTAGAATCGGCGAGAGCAAATATGCTTTTTCCAGCTTATAGACAGGCAATCTTATCAAATCTTGTTACCATTGCAGGCGGAACAAATTACGGTGGTAGTCCGTATTACGAATTATTGCTATCTCCGGAACATTTTAAACATGCGACATCTAATATGATGAAGGCAATGTGGGGACGATTTCTGATATTTGGTCAAATGATGGCAGGAATATTGGGAGTAATACTCATAATTCAAATAGTAAGAGTAATTTTGACGCAAATGTTAGCTTGCTTCGATATTTACAAACGTGAAAGAAAAGTTAACTGGAAAATAGCAATGGGATTTTTACCGTTCTTAGCAAAAACTATGGTCCTTCATGGACATTCAAAGGATATTCACAGAATCAAGAAATTAATGGAAATTCTATCAAAAATGAAAGGAACCGATGAGGAAGTCGGACGAAAATTTAAATTATTGATGAAATTGGAAACAGATAAAAAATCAAGCCAAAGAGAGAAAACGAGGTGGATGGAAAAGATGGATAAATGACAAACTAAAAAATAATGACGAAGACAGTAATGCTGACGACAATAATCAAGGAGGTATAGTAACTATGAATAAAAGTACCGCACCACTTTGGGAAATGGGAAACCGAGGCCAATGGGAGAACAAAAATATACCATCAGTAACTTATGAAAAGCTCACAAAACCAGAAACCATAAAAGAAAGACCGCGGATGGGTACAAGAATGATACCAAACGTATATCCAGTAGTGTTTGAACCGAATTGGAGAGACATCGAACCAGTAATGAATCGAAGAACGCAAGATGAAGATAATGAAGTCGAGACAAGAACAATTGCAGTCTTAGTAACTCCTGCTGGACCTACGTTAACAATCATGATAGAAGTGAATGGAATCGAAATGAAAGCAATGGTCGACACAGGCGCAAATATTTCAGCAATCAATATGAATATGCTACCAAGCAGATTATGGCCGTGTATCGAGGAAACAACAGTGGATGTAATAACCTGTAGCCAAGAGTCAATAGACGTAGTTGGAAAAGTGTGGTCACAGATTGAGTATAAAGATGTAAAAATATCAACCTATCTGGCGGTAATCAGAAAACTTAACACACGATGTATAATTGGCACTGACATAATGCCTGACTTAATCGATTTAGGAACAATGAAATTAAAAGATAAAACTGGACAGATGTGTACAATGAGATCCGAAGTTAGATGCCCGGAGAAAATAACTATACCTGGGAGAACTCAAATGATTTGTTATGTCAAAGTCAACGATGAAGTAAAGGGAGAAATGATATTCGAACCAAATCAGAAATTCGAGGAACGCAAAGAGTTACCTTTGCAAGAGAAATTGTAAATATAAATAATGATAATGAAATTCCGATTAATGTCACCAACTTCGACGAAGAGGATAAAGTAATCTATGAAAACGAAAGATTAGGAAAACTAACACCAATGATGGAAATTGAATTACCAGAGTTAAAAGGCGATCAGACTGATGAAAAAGAGATGTGGGTTATTGATAGTGAGCTGCTAAATGAAAATGGAAAAGAGAAATTGGAAGCACTATTAATCGAGTTTAAAGATATTTTTGCAGCATCCGATTTAGATTTGGGTACAAGTGATGTAACTCAACACGTTATTCCGTTGACAGACGATACTCCAATTACCTTGAGGCCGTATAGACTGGCAGAAGGTCAAAAATCCGTAGCAGAAAAGGAAGTGTAAAAGATGTTAGATGCTGGAGTAATAGAATCGAGTTGTTCACCCTGGCAATTTCCAGTAGTTATGGTGAAAAAGAAAGACGGTACGCAACGATTCTGTATTGATTATAGACGATTAAACGCAGTCACGAAAAGAGACACTTATCCATTACCAGATATTAACAAAATGTTACAAATGTTGCATGGAGCAGCATATTTTACATCACTAGATTTAAAAAGCGGATACTGGCAAATCAAAGTAAAGGAGGAGGATCGAGAGAAAACAGCGTTTACAATCGGAAAAGATCTATACCAGTTTAAAAAGATGACATTTGGACTAACAAATGCACCCGCATCATTCCAGAGATGCATGAATTTCATAACGCATGGAATAAAACAATGTATGGTGTACATTGATGATTTACTAATATATTCAGATACATTTGAACAGCATTTAAAGGATATTAGAAATGTATTGGTCAGATTACGGCAATGGAAACTAAAACTGAAGCCTTCAAAATGTGATTGGGCCAAAGAGAAAGTTACATTTTTAGGCCACATCGTGTCAGCTAAAGGCAAACAACCTGATCCAAGAAATGTAGAGAAAATAAAAAATTGTCCAATACCGAAAACAGTAACACAAATTCAAGAACTTTTAGGCTTATGTGGGTACTATCGTAAATTCATTAAAAATTATGCAGGAATTGCAAAACCAATCCAGGAATTAGTGAAAAAGGACACATCTTTCGTATGGGAAAATGAGCAACAAGTTGCATTTGAAACGTTGAGAGATAAACTAATATCATCTCCAATATTGATTCATCCAAACTTTAATAAACCATTTCTATTAGCAACAGATGCAAGTGGTTATGCAGCCGGAGCAGTATTAGGCCAATGGGATGAGGAAAACCGAGAGAGAGCAATCGGATATTACAGTAGAAAGTTCAAAAAGCATGAAAGAAATTATTCAGTCACGGAAAGAAAAACCTTGGCGATAATTTTAGCGATCAAACATTTTAAATACTTGCTATGGGGACACGAAATAATAATCACCACTAATCACCAACCTTTGGTATGGCTAGGCCAGCACAAAGAAGCATCAAGCCGATTAATGAGATGGGCAATGCAACTTCAAGAGTATTCACCATTTATAAAATTCAAAGCCGGAAAAGCTAATGCAAATGCAGATTGTATGTCGAGATTTGTGTTCGAGGAATTAATGGATAATGACGTGAGACGTATATGTATGATAATTGCAGAGGATATTGATTTTACTCAACTGAAACAAGAGCAACGGGAAGATAGTGAGTTAAAGTTAATAATCGAATATTTAGATACCAACGATATGAAAATCTTCGAAAAATCAAACCAATTAAAAGAGCATATGGAGAAAAACCGACATCGATATACGATCGAAAAGGAATGGTTGATGGTAATGGACGGAGACAAGAGATTGATGTGCTTACCAGAAAGTAGACGAAAAGAGATTTTTATACAATATCATGATGGAAAATTGGGCGGACATATGTCAGCCAAGAAGACGGAAGCCAGACTGAAACAAAAATACTATTGGCCAAATATGACAGATGACGTGAAAGATTGGATAAAAAATTGTTTAATATGTGCCACTCGAAAGAGCACAGGAAATAAGATGAAAGCACCATTGAAACCGATGCCAATACCACCAGAACCAATGACAGTGATAGCAATGGACGTAGTAGGTCCACTACCAGAATCGGATAAAGGAAATGTGTATATATTGGTAATAACTGATTACTTAACAAAATTTCCAGAAGCATTTGCAATGCCGGATCAGAAAGCAAAAACAATTGCCAAAATCTTAGTAGAGGAAATATGTTATCGGTATGGTACACCAAAGCAAATTTTAACCGATCAAGGAACCAATTTTATGAGCGAGATACTAAGTGAAGTGACAAATTATTTCCGAATCGCTAAACTGAGAACCTCACCATATCATCCACAAACAAACGGACAAACCGAAAGATTCAATGGAATACTTATTGAAATGATCTCAAACTATGTGAACAAACACCAGAGAGATTGGGATGAATATATAAATTTATGTTTAATGGCCTACCGAATGTCAATTCATTCAGCAACGAAAATAAGCCCGTTCAAACTTATGTATGGAAGAGAATGTAATATGCCAATGGATCTGGAATACCAACCACCAGTCTTACAATACATGGAAATTGATGATTACGTCACCAAATTTAAAGAAAGAATGCAAGAAATATGGAAAACTGCCGGAATGAATATTCGTTTTAGCCAAGAAAGTTATAAAGAGTTACACGACAAACAGAGAAGCGTGCAAGAACATCAATTTAAAATCGAAGATTGGGTGATAATCGAAACACCAGAAATCATACCAGGAACGGCAAAAAACTTACGCAGAACAGGAAAAGGCCCCTATGAAATCATCTATGTTAACGAAAATAATGTAAGAGTGAAATTGGTTAATAATCCGCTAGTCAGACCAATCTATGTAAATGTAAACCGATGCAAAGCTGCAGCGAAAACAGCAACAGTCAAACCAGAAACTAGGAAAATTATGACGAGATCGCAAACAAGGCAAATATATATGTTGAGACAAGTAATAAACGAGGAATGGGATCTTACCCCAAAAATCAAAGCCGACGATGTAAAAATGGAACATGTTGCAAAAATGAATCTAATCGTAGAAATAACCAATGAAATAATGACAGAATGGACAAAAGACAGAAGTTTTCTCAAGATATTGGGCGGAATTACATAAATGATGAGAGACTATGCCAAAGAAAAGTTGGATCAAGCAGAAATGATTACAATTATGGACAGAATGCCTATATTATCTACTTGCCCAGATTCAGATGGAAACGTACCGTTATATCACAGTTTATTAGCCGAAAATGAAATGCGATCATTAGAAATAATTAAATCAATGGAAAAATGTGGACAACACACGAATCTGAAAAATTCAAGAGGTCAAACACAGTTAATGATTGCAGCAGCCGATTCAACTACAGAAGTGCTAAGAGAATTAATGAGAACAGGTTCGGTATTGAATGAGAAAGATGAAAAAGGATGGACAGTGCTTACTTATGCCACGAAATCAAGGAAATCTATGGCAATGGAATTTATAATGGTCAATGCAACGAAAGAGGATTTAAATGTATTGTGGCCAAATAGATATGCAATGGAGGATGCAATAATTAGAGGTCACTATCAAGCAGCAACCTCATTAGTAAAATGGACAACAGGACGTTGTAAAACCAAAATATTAAATGTAAACGAATTCGAGGAGCATGAGAATATATTTTTACAAAAAGCAAATCAAAACTAATCGTAATTTACCAAAAACCATAAAAGCACTTCTAAAAAGAAAAGAGAAAAAATTCACCGACAATGAAAACGAATCAGAAAGAATCGGATCGGGAAAAGAAGAATTAGAAACTCAAGTTTGAAATTGGCAAAGAAAACAAGAAAATTCATTCGGATGGAAAGTCGAACTAGACGAAATTGAAAAAGACAAAGAAAACATCATCGGAAAATATGACGAAATTATCAGATTAATAAATATCGAGGACGACATTTCCAAGAACACCCCGGATGGTGAATATAACGATGAAAATGATAAAGATGATCAAGATGATCAAGATGATTAAGGAAACACTTAAAGGAAAACGAAATTCCAGAAATCAAACCAACTCGATTAGAAAACCCAGATAAACCACTATCAAATGCTCAGAAAGCTATTACCTGAAAGCAGAAGCACAAACAGGACAAGATCTCAACTTGTCTAGAATAAGAGATTCCAGAAAAGAAGTACTAATAATGGTAGTACCAGATCAGGAAAGATATGACGTAATTATGATTCGAAGTCTATTCGGAGGACGAATCACTAAAGTATGCATTAGAGATGAAAGAGAAGAGAAGAGTCGGAAAGCTAAAACCGAATGCCGGGAAATACGAGATGAAATGTATCTACAACACCAACTGTTAACAAGAGAGAAAGGTGGAATCTATCGAGTATGCGTGTATAAAGAGAAGCGAAACAAACCAATATGTCAAAAAGTGACTAGGTATAAACAATCGATAATATTACCGGAACACCTAACCAGAAATAAAACGAGGACAACAACAATTGAAATTGCAACAAATCGGGAAAAGATGAACATTAACGGAAATGACGGACATATTTCAATGGAGGAAGCCCACCAACTCCGCAAAGCATTCAGAAAAGCTCAGATCAGAACTGAAACCACAATTATAGCGGAATCAACGAAACCAACGAAAACAAACGAAGCAAAAATCGCAATCAAAATGATATGGATAACTTTCACAGTAGTAAGCATCATAATGACACTAATATTAATTCAGCAGTGGAAAGTCATTAAAAAATGCAAACCAAAACCAAGAAAACGAAGAAAATGGCCAGTGGTAGAAATATTTGAATATGATTTCACCTTAGAACGTTCAGAGACTGGAAGAAACAATGAATATGACGAAGTAGCCAGTCAAAGCCAATATTCAAGTGGATTGTGGATGAAAGAGTTGCCAATAATAGAAGCCTCACAAGGATGGGCTTGTGAAATTGATATATATAAACTTACTAATGAGAAATATGGGGGCATACGACAATTACGTATAAAACCCCAAGAAACGTTTGTGCAATGAGAGGAGGAGGCCGTGTAAATAGTGTATATTATATAAAAGTAATAATATGAAAGTATATTGTATATTGTGGAGGCGTGAAAATGAACATTGATGTATAAAGTTTAAAAAGTTGAAAGTAATATAATCTTATTTGAAAATCTTCAGAAATGGATCTATCTAGAGAAAATCACCGACATCAAGCCGTTTTACGACCATTCGTCGAAACTATTAGAGGAATAGCACAACCGCAACCAGAATTCCCACCCCAATTACAACCAAATTCAATCAGGAGTCCAAATGAAACATCAGTAGAACCATTATGGAGAGATCAGTGCGATTTTCTAGCGTGTGTAGCGAACCTGTCTAGGGAACAATGGACACAATCCCTGACAATGTTAACCGAGATCACAAATCGAAGTATGATATACGTAGCCATAATTGAACAACAACAACAAAGAATTGCGGAATTAGAAACGCAACGAGATCTAGTCACGAGACAAAGTCAATGGCAAGCGATAGAAATAAGGAGACTGAGAAGAGAACAAACAAATGAAATCCTAGCGTGGTACGACCGAATAGAAAATCCTCCCGTGCTTGAGGAAGAGTATGAATCTACAGAAAGCAGCTCTTAGAGGATCATAAAAACCTTGTATATAAACTTTAAATTGTATGTGAATGGTACCTATTGTAAAAACTATAATTATTATATGGCCGGAAAATAAACTCAATAAAACCGTAAACATATCAATGTATAAAAGTAGAATTATTATACAATAGAGTAGAATCGTGTACGATAATCGATTTTAAATTAACTAATTTAGAAAATGAATAATCAAAAAGAAACCAACAACCAAGCCAGCCAAACAGACCCAGATGGACGACAGGTCGAGATTGAAAAGCAATATCGTCAACTAGGAAGAGAAAAAATGGTGATAAAAATTTATGAAATATTATTCAAAGCCAAGGAAGAGGAGATAAATAGAAAAACTTTAGAAATAGAAATGAAAAGCCTAGGACTAGAAGCCAGAGAAACAGAACTTGAATTAAAAAGCCTAGAGCTCGAAGTAAAAGAAGCAACGCTAAAAAATTTCAGGCAAATAGATCAAGAGACCTTTGAACAGGAAATCGCAGCAGCCAAATTCAGGGAAGAAAAGGTGGAGCAAGAAATTTATGACCTGAAAGATCATACCTGCGGGCTAGAAGCAAGACGTCGCCAGTTAGCCGTATTACTCCAAGAGGAGCAGGACCGAGCGGAACAATTAAAAACACAGAACCACTGGATCCGAGAAAATCAACAACAATTGCTCGACGAATGGAAGCAGGAAAAGGAAATATTGACGACAAGCTACAATAGAATTTGTGATGTGAGCCTACAAGAACAACGCAGACCAATGCAGCTAGAGAGACAAGAAAGGCAATGGAAAGCAAAGCTCAAACAGCAAGAAGCACATGATGAAAAGTTTTACAAGCAGGAATGGGATAGCGAAAGAGATCCCTGTAAAGCCATTACCGAGAAATGGGAAAAATGCAAGTCGGAGCTTAGTAAAGCAAGAGGTCAAAGGCTAAAGACTAGAGTGCCGGAACCCGTGGAAGAACAACATTAGAAAGTGCTAGAGCACATAAAGGCACAGTCGAAAAATTGGAAGCGTAAGTACGAGCAAGAATTCGTCCAAAAGCACAAATTGAGATTTCAAGTCGAAAAACAAGAGATAGAAGCCGAACGATTTTATGAGGAGGAGCATATGGATGTGAGGCGACGCTGGCTAGCAGACAAAGAAACGGCAGAAAGAAACCGGTTAAAATTAGAACATAAGGTTCAATGTATTTGCCACCAAGCCCGTTGCTGGAAAGCCAAATTTCAAAAGGCACATGAAGAGATAGTAGTAAGGAAAGAAATGTTGAAAGCATGTGAAAATAAGATAGAGGATCTATTAGAGAATGTAAATTACTTGGCATGTTTGTTGGCTGAAGAAGTGGAAATATCGGCAGAGCTATAGACGGAAATAATGCAATTGAGAAATAAACCGCCAATGATACTGCTGCCGTTAATTCCAGTACCGCCAACGGAAAACAGTGGAAGTTTCGTCAGCCAAGACGAAACCTGGGTGTAAATAATTGATAGTTGAAAGTGTAAAAAGTGTATAAGAAGTATATTATAAAAAAAGAAAGAAATAAAAAGAAAAATACGTATAAAAATTCTGATAATGGTATAATTGTATTATTAGTCAAATATCGAATACTTTCTTCCTACAACGAGTACATTTCATTATCAAACATGTTGTATATTGACAGAGTTTTCCACCATGTTATCGTGTTACCGTAATACATAGAAATTTTCATCGTGTTCTGGAACTATAAAACCGTTTTGCGAAACTGATAAAAACTTTGAATTAAAATAAAACTTTTTGAATACCTATATTGATTGAAACCGAATACTTAATCCGAAAAATATTATAGAAATGAATTACTGGAACCCACGATGAAGATGCAACAACAAAACGACAAGTATAAACCCACCAGCAATCATATCAAAACCCCAAGGAGATCCTCAACCTCTAAATGAAGACCCTCTAGACTTCTACAGAAGAAAATGGAAGCAAGAACAAGAAAGATTGTGTCACCAACTCAAACAACAAGAGGCTGAAGTAAATCGTCTACAATATCAGAATAATAAAAATCAGAAACAATTGAGAATACTGAGAAAAGAACACACAGAAACAAAAACGAGCCTCAGAGGTGAACAATTCAAGAATGATGAAATCAAAAGACAGTCAATCCTACGAACAGTAAACGAAATATTGGAGGATTACTGGAAAAACGAATCCTATCGACTCAAAGAACTGACCAAAGTCAATCAAGAGTACCTCACAAAACTGGAAAATAAAAACGAGAAGAATCACGAGAAAAAACGATCCCTGAGGAGAGAAATCCGAAAACTAACGAAAATTATCAAACGGCAAGACCGAAAACTAACCCAACAAACCCAATGGAGAATCAACAATCAGAGAAACAAACAGAGAAAGAGAAAAAATACTGGAACTTCAAAGATTACAAAGAAAGAACAAAATCAGAGAAAACCCTCAACAATCAGCAGAAATCGATAGCCTACAAACCCTATTAACCGTCACCTACCGAAGAAAAGAAGAACTAACAAGAATCCTCCGATCAATAATGGGCCACGAGATAAAAGTAGAACCAGAAGTCGACACTGAATGGTCCGAATCGGAGATAAACCCAAAACTGAATCCTCAACAATAAAACCAGTTGATTTTCCCAATATAATGTTCCAGCTTGATATAAAAACTCAAATTCAATAATACCTACAACCCTATAATCCAATCCAAAAATCGAATCTTTCGTCCTTCAAAATACAATCCCAATAATCCAATCCGAAAAGCCTAAGCTTCCTCGTCGGTATAATTCAATCCAATAAAACCGACCCAGATGATTCAATCTTCGAAACCCAATCCAATGCAAACCAATCCCAACCTACGAGCAGAAAGACTATAATGATCTTGCTATATGATGATCAATTAGACTATTTAACGATACCTTTGATCCTATCTGATTATGATTTTGATTATCAGACTATCCTATTGATACTTTTAAATATTTTGCATGCTATTATGAATCAATTTTATGTATGTGTATAAGTCACGACTGTAATCGTGCATGGTGTAAAGTTTTCTTATCATCTATTATTTCGATCAATATCTTGATTATGTAATTGCGGGTCGCAATTTTAACTGGCCCGGAGTGTTTTATGTTGGGCAAAAACTGATAAAGCCCATTTTTTGTTTAACCAGCACGATAACGCCTGTATGGTTTTGAGCAGAAAATTTAAAATTAGTTAAAAAAATGAAAATTTAAAGAAAAATAAAATAAATAAAAATTTAATAAAAATTTTGAGATATAAAAATGTAAAAATTTAAATTTAAATCGAAAAGAATAAAAACTTTTATAAATTTGGAATATTCTAGAAATTCCTTGTTTTACTGCATCAAAACACACACACAAACAGTCATGATATAAAAGGCGGTGCTGGTTGAGCAAAAAGCAATCATATTTACCATTCATTTTTTTTCACATTTTAAAACTTGTGCATTTTTGCCTACCAGTCATTTTATTATTGAAACGAAGTAATTTTCATTATTATTGTTATTTTTGTTATGCTATGCTTAATATGACATAATGTTTGATGATTTCTTTTATTATTATTTCTAAGCTTTAAAGAAATATTCTTTTTATGATCAAGGAATTCGACGTAACTCCGTTATTGTTGAACCTCCATCATGAAAGGATTTATTCTTAAAGTACATTAATTGAATTATGACAGCACAATAATTGAATTTCGACCTACAAATTATAGTACACATGGAGACAAGAAGTAAAATTAAATTGTTTTGTTTTTCGATACCTCGGATCGAACCGGTCGTTAGTGAGGGAAACCGTGGCGAAGGCAGTAGCCAGGTTCGTCCAGTATTCTCCCCTTCCTAAATCCTATCGCCCGACCCTCGAAAGAGTAGTGTCGAGATCCTGGGAAAGGTTAAATATAAAGTGTCATAACACAATGAAAGAAAAACATATAGACCAACATCTAGAAGAATTAGAAAGATTTTTTTTTGATTGACAAATTATTATATTAATCCGTTACAAAAAATTATTATATAATTCTTATACACTATGATTCGAGACTAACCACACTAGGGAGTTCAATCAGCCTCATATCAGATTTTCTTTGTGACATCATCGTTCGAATTTAATTTAGGTTCTAAACATGGAAGCTAAAATCGATTTCAAAAATCACTCCAAAAGATTTTACGTTATCTCATTAATTAGATTTCAAATTTTCGGTCAGTTTGTAAAACCAAATCCATGACCCTATAACTCACAAGACCACTGTTGACGGGACTAGTTTGCATTTAAACTTATTATTATTACGAAAAATTTAGTTATTTATTTTATTATTATTGTTACTTATTATTATTGTTAACATTATTATTTTTATGATATTGTTGTTGTTACTAATATTAATTTTATTATTATTAATGTTGTAAATTTCGTAGTTTTATTATTTTAATTATTATTTTCACATCATTATGTCTATTGAACCCATCTACTATTGTGATTTATGCTACCAAATAATTATTAATATTACTATTATTATTATTTTATTACTATTTTATTAGTAAAATTATTATTATTTTCATACTAATATTATTATTATTATTACTATTATTATTGTTAAAATATTAATATTATCGTTATTATTATTAGTATTAGTATTATTAGTATGGCATTATTATGGTTATAAACTATATAGTACCATTATTGTGGGCATATAATATCATTAGGGTTACATAACTCATCGTTACCTCCAGAATGATCCTGATATTATTATTAAAATTATTATTATTATTATTATTAAATAATTAAATAAATTTGGCAACGATTTAATTAAACGATAACGCCAATAAAAAACCTTTCTTACGATATATTTCGATAGCACAGCTATCATCTTCAGGTACTCAAAACCAACTAAAAATATGATGAATTAACATTTAATTTAAACAAATTATTTTTTATTAATTTAATTTTTTAATAAATAAATATTTTTAAAAATATATTTTAAATTAATTTTAAATTTTAAATTTTTTACTTATATTCTAATTTTTTAAAAATTAATGCAATTTAAAATTTTCAATTATTTTAATAATATTAAAAAAACAAACATGATTTAACATACGTAAACTATTTAAAAACATTCAAAACATTCGTAGTCACAGCACTCTGCACATTAATCTTTATTATTATTATTATTATTATTATTATTATTATTATTATTATTATTATTATTATTATTATTATTATCATTAGTATTATTATTTTCATATTATTCTTATTATTATTACTAGAATATTATTGTTACTATTATTATTAATATTATTAGTACATTATTATTATTACTAAAACTATATAGTACCCATAATGTTAATCACTTACCTGTGTATGCTTCTGATATCAGCTGTTGTTATTGTTATTATTAATATTATTATTTTCATGTTAACATTATGATTCTTGTTGTCAATATTTATATTACTATTATCATTATTATTATTAAAATATTATTATTATTAATATTATCTATACTACTGTTGGATGATGAGAGTAGACCCATCACCACATTTATCCTGAACAAATACTACAAAGCAGGGCCTGGCAAGTACAGAGTGAACATATACGCCGAGGAACGGGCATAAAATAAATAAACCCTCAATATGCAGAATCCCAAATCAATGTCAATACCCAATATACAGAATCCCAATAGAACAATCAAATCCCTATTCGAACAATCAAATCCATTCCCTGTGTGTCCAACAATCATCATTCGTTTAAACAATATCGTGAACAATTGTTATTAATTAATTGATGAACAACAATTATTTATTGGTGTTATTTTATATTTGTAAATAATTTTTGAACAGTATTATTGATGAACAACAATTATTTATTGGTGTTATTTTATATTTGTAAATAATTTTTGAACAGTATTATTGATGAACAACAATTATTTATTGGTGTTGATATTTATTTTATATTTGTAAATAATTTTTAAACAGTATTATTTAGTAACAATTTGATGTGGATTATTTAATTTTTATTGATATATTTATTATTATTTTCTTTAATATTTTTAAACGGAAAAAATCAATTAAAAACCTAAAAAGAAAATCAAATAAATAAATAAACAAATACGGAATATTTCCAAATAGAGTAAATAAAATAAAATTGAAAATATCAATTGCGTATTTTAGCTAAATAAATAAGAAGGAATTATTTCTAATATTAAATAAATAAGACAAAAATTTGTAAATTTCTTAACCATTAAATAAATAAAAAACCTTTTTGCTGATAAAATATTTCAGTATAAATACTGGAGCATTTTTCAGTTCAATTGCCCTTAAAATTTTAACCGAAAAAGAAGCGGTCTGAAAAAGGAAATCTTTTTAAGACCTTAAAATCGAACAGATAAAGTTCCACACGATTTTTTGCACGCACTTATATAACACGCACCTACACACATTTTAACACTTACACAACAAGCACCAAAATTTCAATTGTTATTTGGATTTAAATAAATTGTGTTTATCGAAAGAAGTTGAAACTGAAAGTGTATACTTGGTAAATTTTTATTAATAAATTTTTATATATATCCGACTTGTCTTTTGATTTATATAAGAAACCAGTGCAAGTTGAGACTCACTAAAATCGAGACCTCAACACTACTGTTATTATTATTACTGAAATATTATTATTATTCTCACTGTTATTATCATTTAGACTACTATTATTATTATGGTTATCAAAATATCATTATTGTTGTTATTGTCGATATTAATATTATTAGCACCCTATTATTACTATTATTATTATTATTTTTAACCTGTGAATATTGTTATTGGGATAATTATTAACATTATCATTTTTCTATTAATATTTAATTCAACTAATACTTACAACAAATACGTTTTTATTCTTTTTTCAAAATTACAATAGGAAAAACAGCGGAGAAAAATGTTCCAATAAATAAAGTCCAGGTTTCGGAGTTTTCTTTGCGGATCATTTCTGGGTGTCCTGTAATTTAAATGATGAATAAAATCGATTATAACTTAAAGACCATACCTGAAAAAAAGTGTTGAAGCTGAAATGGGCCGTCACAGAGTCTCTGATTGCGGTGGAGAACCTAAAATACCTAAAAATAATAGTTTAAAAGGTACAAAAATTATAACCTTGGAAATTTACCGATTGTTGACTCGTTGCTATGACAACGAGCGAAAAGCAAGAGATAAATTGCTTAAGTGTAATAAAACAAAGTTAAAATAGTATAATGAGTTTTATATTGTTGAAGAATTTTTTAATTTCCATTTTGCAATAAAAGATTTGGTAAATCTTCTTACAGTAATTTGAATTAGAGATTTTTATATTTGGATTTAATAAATTTAAATTTTATAACTTAAATTAGCTTCTTAAATGGAAAATATAAATTTCGTACTATTATTATAACCTTAATAATATAGTTACCATGCGTCTACCCTTGGTTATCACAGGTATTGTCAATGTTATCGTTGCTATTGCCTGTTATAATTAAATGGTTATGAGTACGATGATAGATGCCTTTAAGACACATAAGGCATAAAGGGAACACACCCATCCCTTCCCCAATCTGGATGACATAATACTTACCCTAAAGATATTGTTTAAATATATAATTATACTAACACTCGTTATGTGTAAATTAGAGTTAATAAAAATGAAACTAAAAAGAAATTTTGTTCAGTGGACCCACAGAGAAGAATGTTGGAACAATTTCGCAAAGACATAGCCGGCTATCACCAAACAGCAATAGTTCAATCCCAGAGGGCGGAGGCCATGGTGCGGAAGTGCCGCTACATGGAGCAAACGTGGCTTCGCCCCGAGGCAGCAACCAAGTTAAGAGCAGAAATAGATACATTGAGGGACCAGTTAGGTCAAAAGAATGAAGCCCTGCGGCTGGCCGAGCAGAAGGCCCAGGAGCTTGAGAAACAGGTCGCCGGGTGGAAACTCAGAGACGACATCCGAACAGGCCTCAATCAGAGTGGTGTCCTGCTATCAGAAGAACAACAGGCCATAGTACTACGGAATGTCACAGGAAAAGATGACGGCATAAGAACCATAACACCAGGCCTCTCCCATACGTCAGGGGATCTACCTAAAAGGAACCGCTGAAAAAACCGCCCAAATAAAAAGGAGAGGGAGTGACTGTTTAGGTTAAACCGAGCTCGCCTGTTGGGTCATATCTTGGACGCCAATGGATTTTAACTCATTCATTTGGAAATGTTGAGTCTAACTCTGTGATCATGTATTTAATTTGACTCTAATTTATAAATGTTAATTGTTCATTAATCTTAAAATTATTAAATGTTAATTGTTTATTTATCTTAAATATAATCTATTAATGTTAACTTTAATGTTGAAGTTGTTATGGATGTTTGGATGAGGGTTGAAGTTGTTGAATATGGGGGAACTGAATGATCGATTAATTGGGTAAGCTATAAATTAATAGGTGAGAAAGAGACAATCGAGTAGAGCATGAAGTCTTCTACGACAGCTCATGGACCCGATGGAGGTTAGGGCATTAGCAGTTCTTGAGAAGGAGCTCACCTTTTGCTAACCTTCCACCCACTAGTTCACAGCACCAACGTATATTTTTGACGGGTGACTAGCGGTTCAATTCTTGTGCTGGCGCTGGTTGGGGATAGTAACCCTTAGGCAGTTCAAACTATTTTAAGGTCCCATCAGTGCCCAGCAATAATAATGAGGATAATAATAATAATAATAATAATAATAATAATAATAATAATAATAATAATAATAATAATAATAATAATAATAATCATGGTGCTTATAATGATAGTGATAATAATTATGACAATAATAATGGTAATAATAATAGTAGTAATAACAATAAATATAATGGTAATTATAGTAATAAAAATAATAATAATAAAGGTAATAGTAGTAACAAATAATGAAGGTAATACATATAATAGTAACAATGACAATGCTAGTATCAATAATAGAGAACATTGTAGTTATAATAGGGATAATGGTAAGAGAGATACGGTGCGGATACTGACATGACAAAGGGTTCACATGCCATAGCAAAATCTTGAATACGGACAACTATAAGAAGGACCAAGTGAATGGTCATAAAGATAAATGATATGAGAGTATAGGTTAACATTTGAATGTGATAGAAGAATAATGAGACCTAAAAATCGAAATCGAGCACAGGCCTTCTATCGGCAGCTCGTTGAACCCATGGATCGTTCGGTCAATTATAGCATTAGTAATAGCGCTCAATTTTTGCGGACGATCCACCCACTCGAACACAGTTCCAATGTTGCTTAGCAACCGGTGCCGAGTGGTAAGCGAAAGATATTTGTATGGGGTTGTAGTTTCAAAAATATCAATACCCAGAAACCCACCAATACTTTTTGTATTATCTAATGCTAAATAGTCTTTATTTGATGATTTTTCGCCCATTTGGAGTTTGCGCGCCCCAAAGTTTATCGGATGTCGTGCCAGATAAACAAAAAATTTTTAAAACCTTAGTTTTTGCCCAACAATATAGTTTCCAAAAAGTTCAACACTCAGAAACCCACCACTAAAGCATAATACATCAATAATAAAAAGCAATATTTCTGTTTTTGAAGGCCTCAAAAAAATCCGCTTGAGGGCGCAAATAAGGCTAATGCCGGCTCCGCTCATCGCCACAACTACTTCTAAGAATATTTTAAGTGTGGTGACACAAACTACAACAACGCAACTGACATTTTTTAATCAATTTGAATAAAATGCAAATGAACAACTTTAATTTTCAATGAATCGCATTTACAATTTTAAATTTTTAATGTGGAAAATATTTCATTTAAATCATTTTGAAATTTCTAATTTCTTTTAAATATTACCTATGAAATTTTATTCCATATGGAAAACTGAAGTTGTTTAAATTTAGAGTGTAAATAAGCGGAATTTTAATTTATTTTCTTAATGTCTTCTGACAATTGTGATAAATCACGAAGTCATACTAACAAGAGACTTTCGTAATTTATTCATTCATATTTTGTATCATTTTACTAATCTAATATTCTTAATAGAACCGCTGGAAATAGTTTGTATGAAGTATTACAAATTCAAAAAGGTGCTACAGATGATGAAATAAAAAAAGCTTACAGAAAAGTATTATTTTATATTTAATTTATTAAAAATGACTTAAAAATCAAATTAGTTAGCCTTGAAATGTCATCCAGACAAAAATCCAGAAAATCCAAATGCTTCAGAGAAAGTAAAATTTTAATTTCTATTTTTTTGTTGATTTAAAATCCATTTTATTTTAGTTTAAAGAGATTAACAGAGCTAATTCTGTATTAATGGATTCAAGAAAACGCAGAATTTATGATAAATATGGTTCATTCGGTTTGAATGTCGCCAATCAAGTTGGAGATGATAAAGCAGAATTTTTCTTGAAATTTGAAAATCCATGTGTCAAAGTAATGATAACATTTATCAATTAAATGATTTATTTTTGTTTAGGCGCTCTTGGTGCTATTGTGTTTGTTTAGCGGCTGTTGCTACTGTTGCTGTTGTTATTGTTTTTGCTTCTGTAAATTTTGTTGCGGTAAATGTGCTCCTAAGGATGATGACGTCGACGTAGAAGCTGGATTTGACGATATCGAGGTTATTGTTAATTGATGAATATTGACTGATTGGGGTTTGAGTGGATCTCAGGTGTGATGTTGTTTAAGCGATATCGAGTTTATAGATTGCTAACCTAGTGCTATTCGTTATAGTCTCGGTTTCCACGAATCAAGAGTTTTTATTTGGATAATAAATTATTTTCTCGTCATTATTAAATTTATCTCAGACAATTGTGATTCGGTTTCCATAGCAATTTATTATATTTTTTTCTCAAAATAGTCACCAATAATTATTTTTTATATTTTTAGCCCAATAAAAAATTGATTTTAATTGATGAAAAAACATTTTATTGAAAAATAATTTTTTGCTTGAAAGTTTTTCCAAATTTGAATTGGTAATAATGTAAAATAGAAAATGGGTTATAATAATTTTAAAAAAAGTATGATTTTGTTATTTTAAATTTTATTGATTTTTAATGGTGAAAAAAAATTTTTATGGAGAAAATAATAAATTTTTTGAAATTTGTTGAAAAATGGTAAAAAAGGAAAAATAAAAAACGGGTAATAATAATTAAAAAAAGTATGTTTTTAGTATTTTAAATTTTATTGATATAAAAAATTTTATGCAGAAAATTACAATTTTTTGATTGAAATTTTTTTTTTCAAATTTGAAATAGTAAAAATGAAAAATTGAATATAATAATTAAAAAGATTTAAAATTTAATAATTAAAAAAGATTTTATTATCTTAAATTTTATTGATATTTTTTTGAGAAAATAAAAATTTTTATACAGAAAAAAATACCTTTTTTCGACTTCGTTAAAAAATAATGTTTCAGCCCAATAAAATTTTTTATTGCTTTTTGGTGAAAATTTTATAGCTTGAAATTTTTTCAAATACAATGAACAATAATGTTAATGATAAAAAAATGAAAAATTAAAGATAGGTTATAATAATTAAAAGAATGATTTTATTATCTTAAATTTTATTGATTTAAATTTGTGAAAATAAAACATTTTATGCAGAAAAAAAATTTTTTTTTGTTTGAAACTTTTTCAAATTTAAAATGGTAAAAATTGAAAAATAAAAAATAGACTAATAATTTGAAAGAATTATTTTATTATCTTAAACTTATGATTTAATAAAAAAAGTATGATTTTATTATCAATTTTATTGATTTTTTTTGGCGAAAAGAAAATATTTGGTAAAAATTGAAAAATAAAAAATATACTATAATAATTATAAACAATTATTTTATTATCTTAAACTTATGATTTTATAAAAATAGTATTATTTTATTATCAATTTTATTGATTTTTTTGGCGAAAAGAAAATATTTTATGGAGAAAAATATAATTTCTTTGCTTGAAAATTTTCAAATTTGTTGAACAATAATATTAACAGTAGAACAAATGCAAAATTAAAAACAGGTTATAATAATTTTAAAAAAAGTATACTTTTGTTATCTTAAATTTTTTTTAGAAATTTTTTAAAAATCAAATTTTAAAAATCATCCGAAATATTTTTATAAATAATCTCCAGGCCAATTTTCACAGAAAATATTGGTTTTCTTTCTTGAATTTTATGATTCTAACAAACCGTACCATCGTTTTAATTGTCTTCTAGTTATTCGTATATAAAATTGGGAGTTCTATCTAAGCTTTGATTGCAATCAGTTGTCAACAAACATCCCAATTTGAGCTTCTTGAAATCTGTATCATCAAAACTTTATAAAACTATTTATGTTATAATCTTCTTGCTTTTACTTCGCTCAGCTTATATTAAATATGAATTTATCAGTAGACCTTTCAAACTACCAAAAAGGTTTTCTCCATCAGTCTTACGCATAAAACAGTATGAAGTTGCGTATTGATTCTTTCATGTACTCATATTTTTTATATAGTTAGAATGAATTAATATGTCGTTGGGATGGCTTTCATACTGGAGTGTCATTCTGTGATTATATAAGCGCTTGTGACTATTATATCTTCTTGATTCTTTAAACCAAAAGGCAAACTAAAAAAACACATGAAAAAATGTTTCGAGATATTAGATAATGAAATTTCTGATGAAAATCAAATGTTCAATATGTCTTGACAATGGAGTTTGAATGATTGAGTTTTTAAGGAAACTCAATAAAATATCGTTGAAAAATTGCTTTTTTAAATTTCATGTTTGAATTTCATGAAAAAAGTTTTAAAGATTTTTTTAAAAAATTTGATTTATTAAATTTTGTTTGAAAAAAATTCATTTGAATTTATCTCAAATTATAAAGTTGCTTGAAATTCTTTTAATCAGTTGTCGCAAAATAATTTGATTTTTTAAGTTTTCTTTCAAACGTTAATTTTTGAACAGAGAATAATCTAATCTGTCTAATTAGGAGGGAATCAAATAATTTAGTAGGTTACGATTGAAGAACGATAGGAAACTGAATTACAGAATCGTAAATTAAGTTTAAACGAAGACAATTTTCACTTGAAAAGTCCCGTAATAATGTTTCTTTTTATTACTGTATGAATTCCTATTTCGGAATGTAATCTAGGTTAAAAGAAGAATAAATGATAAAGCAACTAGAATTTCAAAACAATTTATAAAAATCAAAATTCTATTCTTTTTTTTACAAGTTTATTGAGTTTATGAATGATTAAAAGAGCATAATTATTAATTAAGTGGATCACATAAATTAAATTAAGTTCTACCACAAAAAAAAATCAAATTTTTAATATAAATTCAGATCACTCTGGAATCTTTTAATAAAAAATTATTGAAATTATTACAAACTGTTAATGCGAAATTCCAATGAAATTTATTCAGTTGGCTTATAAAAAAATTCGATTTAGTGTGATGTAACCCAAAAGTGTCTTGTGACTTCAGTAAATTTCTAGATAGTTAATTAATAATTTGAATTAATTTTTTCATCTCAATTTAATTCTTTGAAATATATTAATAAAAAATTCTATGACATTATCGACTGAAGAGATTAACCAATATTAGTAAGCACAATGAGTAAAATTGATGTCTGATTTTAAAAAATTTTATTAAAAATTTTTAATAAATTTTGTGAACGTGTTATTTATGAAGCATTGTTGATAATGTTATTGATCCAAAGATTAATGTGAAAAATAGTTTGAGTACGAGTGTTTTGCATGTGTTTGAATAGTTTGATCGGAAAATTTGGGATAATTAAAAATGTTTGTTTTTAAAATTTTTGATTTTAATATTTAAATTTTAAAAACTTTTATAATATAAATAATTTATTTAACAAGTAAAACATAATTAAAAATTGTCATATTTGATAATGACAGTGAATCTATTAAAATAATTCGTAAAAACGTGTTTGAATGGTGGTTACACAAATTTTTAAGAATTAAAATTGTCATTTAAAATTTTTTTTACATATAATAATCAAGTTTTTTTACAACTTGCATCTAATGATTTTTTTATGCAAATTTTTTTATCCACACTTACAATTTTTTGTTTAATAAATTCTACATATCTATCTATGCATTAACATTGTTTTACTGCTGATTTTGTTTGCGATTATCTTTTTTTTCATTTTCATAAATTTTTGCTAAGAAAAATTTTGCTTTTATTTCAATGTTTCTTATTATTCTATAAAATGAACAAATTAAATGTTCAAGTTAAATAATTAAAATATGCCAATGCAAACTTTGTATAATAATTACAATTCAATAATTATAGCGTTCGTTTTGATGATTGCTTTGATTTCAGTTTTGAAAGTCGGTGTGTGCTAAAATGTGCTTTTGAAATCTGTAATTATTGATTATTATATGATTTTGCATGCTTATTTTTCTTGAATTTCATTTGCATAGATATTGAAGATTAATTGGTTGCGTTTGACATATATTTACTTAAATACACTGCGTTTCTACATATAATATAAAAAACTACCAATAAATTGATATTACAGGAAACACATAACATACGTACGTATACGTGGATAATTGTATTCCATGCATTTATATACTATGTTCAGTGCCGGTATATACTTTTTTGCGCGATAGTCAAGGACAAAATACATACTATTTACAATCTATTTTTTATATAATACTAAGTTCTACTTAAAAAATTGTTATTTTTATTCTGATTCATAATTTCAAGCAATGTATAATTTATAATGATAATTTTTAAGTATTATTATAATTAATTATATTTTTGTTAAATTCGTTAAAATACGTAAATGCAAATATTGTATATTACCATGTTCAATACTTAGTGGATTAAACCATAATTTTCCTGCTTTCTCAGGAAAAAAATGGTCTACCTACTTTAAATAACTTAACAAAAAATCAAATTCAAAGTTAAGTATTAAAATATGTATTATTTCTTAGTTTTTCATAATTCAACATTTTAGTATTGTTTTTTCGCTGGAACTTTACCACTCACTGTAAAATGACGCCTTTGCAGCTGCATATATAGCGCCGGTACTGACCATACACTCGATTTCATAAATTACTGAGTATAAATACATACTGTAAGAAATTAATAATTGATATATAGATAAAATAAATATACCGTTGAAATAACTACATAAATTATGCGGAGTTGCTATGGGAAAGCAGATGGCTGTTTTAGATGATTCTTTCCAGTTTAAACTACTCAATATTTTTTAAATTATTGAAAAAAATACCCCAGTATGAACGAATGAAATAATAAAAATTTATTAAATTCCTAGTATAAGGAAATGCATTAAGTAATTTTTTCCTTTTACCGTTAATTAATTTATTCATAATTCTATTTGAAATTAGAAAACTTAAAGAAAAATTAATTTTGGGTTTATAATTTTTGCTCATTGAAAATTTTGAGCTTTTAAAATTAATCAATATTTGCTCCGGCCTGACAAATAATTTCCTAAGTGCACATCTGTTATTAATTATTCAACACTTTGACTTGGTTGACAAAATATTCATTGAAAGACAGTGAAAGACACAATATTTATCAATAACTTATTAGGTTATTTCATTTTTAAAGTCTCTGACGAAAATTTGTGGTTATTGTTACGAGTTTTATTGATTTATTATTATTTATTTATTATTACTAGTAAAATAATCGATTTCTGGATTTTTCGTTAACATTTGATGAGTTGATTTCCTTTTGTCCATCTTAACTCTTTGCTTTTCGATTGAAAAGTGGAGGGCCTCAAAGCTTTCGCATTCGCAATAGGTAATGTATCTTTTATTACTAGTCCCAACAACTAGTGTAGTTTTACTACTGCTACCAAGTCTACCTTTGAGTTGCCTATCACAATATTATCGATATAACGAAATTATTAGTGTAAAAATTCTTTTGAAGAATTGATTGGAAGCTACCGGAATCGAGCAAAGCACTAACCAGATATTTTCATACTTTTATTGGGATTAATTTAGCTTGTTGTGCCTCATTATTTTCGTTTCCTTTTGTAGTTTCCGGTGTCTTGAAAAATAGCCATTTTCTTCACTAGAAAAGCATTTTAACTTTTCTCTTTGCCAGCAATGGCACCCACAGCTTCAGCTTTCTAAGTTTGTGGTTCATGTGGCATCTCTCTTTCTAGCATTACTAGCTTTTCTCGACTAGCGATTCGATGCTATTATTTCCGGAGATCTGAACAGCATTTGATACTCTGACAGGAAGGCCTTCAACGAATGCTACAGTAATTCCATCATCACCAATTCTAGTCAGCTCCCCTAGCGGTTTAGGAAGCCTCGATAATAGTCGACGGTTTCACTTGGACTCCATTTCTTCTATGTGAAAGCTTCGTATGTGACATAGGGGCTTAAACCAAAGGCTTTCACCAAAGCAGACTTTGTGACTGAATAACTGTTCTGTGCAGTTGCTACCTTGTGTCTCCATATGTCCAAAGCTGGGCCCTCAAGTCAAGGGGGGAGTATTTGATCAAGATAGTTAAAGGCTCCTAACAGCTGAGTCTTCAGTTCGAATTTTCAGCCAATCTGACGAAATTTTCTCTAAAAATTCTGGATAGCTTGTTAATTCAATATGTCGAAATGTCCAGATGAATACCAACTTTATATATTTCTATTTTTAACTTTTTTAGACAATTTTTTTATTTTTTTTAATTCATCATTTTAACGTTTATAATTAAATCAAAATATTGTCTGTTCGACAGATGAGGTTTTCATTATTTACCCTTAATTCTTAAAACTTTATGTAAAAAATGTTCGACTTCTAAACGGTTAATCTGTGGCCTATGGTAACCAGATAAGTACCAAAGTTATAAATTTAAAAAAGCTGAATATTCGTTTCAATTTGTGTCTTCATAGTGGTATTTTATAATTCATAAAATCTAACTATAATTTGAATTTTTTCTTGATTTTACTGATAAAAGTTTCACGCAAAAACACTTTCAAAAAGGATGAGACCAATATATTGATATTGAATTTTGTTTACTGTTGCAAATCTATTAAAATTCAAGGATCTTGGCATCTTATTATTCACTAACAGTGAATAATTTACGTAATTTATACGATTTGGAATGCCTATTTGTTTGCATTCCGTTACTAATAGAGTTTCCATTACTGGTATTACCGGAGAGATATGCAAAACCGAATACCGACAATACCGGACCAAAGAAAACCGGTATTTCGGTATTGACTAATAAATTCGTAAAATTCTTGAAATTTTACACCAACCCATTCAATAATTTTTTTCTACTTTTATTTTCCGTCAAAATTCAAAATATATTGAAGCACTAGTTAAATGCACACTCAACTCAAAGCGTTGGATGGTATTATTTTACGAAAAAGGGAGACGATGTTACCAATTGAAGACCTCAATACTGCTAACAGCGCTAAAAACCGAAGAATTCAATCACAGAATATTATGATTCAAAAACAGAAAATTATTTGCCAGCAATGCTGTCTCCTTATTTTGCCGTGATGGTATATCATTCAATGCAATAAGCAAATCTACTGCCTGTTTGTTTTCTGATATACCAAAATCAGTGTCCGCTATTTCAGAATCTGAAAAAATAGAGCGAAAAAATAAAACATAAAATTAGAAGAGAATTGGATATTTTAAAAAGTGACGAAAATCAAAAATTTAGTTTGACTTTTGATGAGAGGACTTCGGTCAGAAATAGAAGATACTTAAACGTGTATATCCATTCGGCAGATATTTATTGGAACCTCGGATTATGCCGTATTCATGGAAAACTACCAGCTGAAAAGTGCATCGAAATTATAGATAAAAAATTAAATATGTTTGGTATTTCATTAAAATCAGATGTAGTTACAATCACCACGGATGGAGCATCTGTGATGCAGAATGTGGGGAGCATCATAAGTGTTGACCAGCAACTTTGTTTGGCACATGGCATCCAATTAGCTATCATTGATGGTTTATATTTAAAAAATTGATCAGAATATGAAGCTAATATGGTAGGAGATAATTATGAAACTGTTGAAAATGAAGGCCCGGATTCTGATGATAATTATGACCAATTATATTTGCAAATTGGAGACGATTTTTGTGAAGAACAAGCTGACTTAAGTTTTAACCCTTTCTAAGGCAAAGGAAACTAAAAGTCACACATACACTTGTCTATCAGCTGTCAATAAATATAGCAGGAAAACACATCTATGGTTTCAAATACTATAAATTTGTTCTCTTGTGGCTCAATATATGTCAGTAGTTGTATCAAAGGTAAAAATGATTACCGATAGCGTTACACTTAGATATTTTTATTAGTTAAAATGGTGTACAGTATATTGCCACCACCTTAGGGTTAACGAGCATATTGAACCGTTAATTCTCAAGATTAAAAGAGTTTTAAAAATATTTCGACAATCTCCAACAAAAAATTACATGTATTTACAAAAACATGTTAAAGAAGAATATGGAAAAGAATTGAAGTTAGTTTTAGATTGTAGAACCAGATGGAGTAGTCTTTTGTTTATGCTTGAACGGTTCTATAAATTGAAATGCTCTATTCAAAAAGCTTTAATTGATATACAAATAGACATCGCTTTTTCAAAAGAAGAGTTTGACTCAATTTTTATTATAATAGCAGCGTTAACTCCTGTTAAGCTAGCTGTAGAAAGTTTATGCTGACAAGATGCTGATTTGTATAAAGCCGACATTGAACTAGAGTTTATGTTTGATGAACTTTCTAAGCAAGTAAATTCGTTCAATAATGAACTTAAAATCGCCTTAAGACGTAGAATTTTAGAACGCCGCTTCAGATATGAAGATCTTTTCAGTTTCCTTGAGGACGCTAAAAATATTAACAATACAAGAGAGGATTATGCCATATTTAACTTAACTTCAAAAACAACGTTGCAGTCGCAAATTATTTTTCTATTGGAAAGATTGTGCACACTTTCACTAGACTTAAGAGAATCAAATTCGGATGTCATTAAGAGAAATTCTTCAGCAAAAATTAAAAGAAAGAACAGAATCCAAGCAAAGTATAAGTAATGTCAGCCAAAAAAAATCGAAACAAGAGCTTCTTAAAGCTATTCGAGCAGTGGAATATTACGAAGAAGAAGGTTGCAAGGGTAAGTATCTAAGTATAATTGAATGTTATTTAAAAATCGTGCGACCTACCAGTGATGAAGCAGAAAGAACCTTTTCAGCAGCAGGGCTATTATTAGCCAAAATTCGATCGATGCTTTCGCATGATAGTAATTTATGCTTTTTAAAAGCCTTTTTCTTAAATCAAGAATAATATTTTCATGTCTTTTATTCTTAATTTTCTTTAATTTATAATTTCAATTAGCTTTTCGAAAAATAAAATAATGTCTTGTTTTTTTAAAAAATTATGTTTTTCTTCTCTTTGTCTTGAATAAATAAGCTTTTTTTGACTACCGAAAATACGGTATTCCCGGTTTTGGTATTGACATCAGTACCGAAATATCGGTTTTAAAGAAACTATTCGGTACTGGAAACCCTAGTTACTATTATTATTATTATTATTTTAAAAATAAAATCTATAAATATGAATGTTTTTCTAAATTGGATTTTGATAGTTTTGTTCTTAGTATTTATACTAACCAAAATAAGTTTAAAGCGGATTGAGCCGTTTATTTTGACAATGCTCCAGAAACATTAAATAGTGTATTTGTTAATTTTTTCTTCCCTTGTGTTGAAAATAAATTATTGCGAGTTTCTTTCATTGTATTTAGCAGAAATGTAGCAGTGATAATACAATAACAAATTATTTTACAACTAGAAGGAATCCCTATCAGTGATTAGAAAAGCCACATAACATTCATACAATCGTTTCGTAATGATAAATGAGAGGTCGTTTTTACATTTATGTTAGTTTAGGCTGTGTTTCGTTGATATCGGATTATAATGTTTTAATAGAAGCCTACGTTTAATTAAGATTGAATTTAGAAAAATAAAGTAAAAGGTGCATTTATATTATAATTTATTTTAAAGAAAATTATCTACTGATTTATTTACTGAAGCAATGCATAATATAATTTAAGTAATAGTGGTTCAGAATGATTAGAGATTTTGTATGCTTGACATTTCGATTTGTTAGATCGTTCAACCGCAAAAAATATAAAGAAAAAGTTGAATTTATAAGAATTTTATAAGTTCAATTTTGTAACTAAAATCATTTTCATCATTTGTTAAACTGACCCCTAAATGTACTCCTATAGAAAAGACATTGGCAAAGAACATATCAACTGGCGTAACCAATAAATTTCCTGAAGACCAAAACTTATTTACCTCGCTGTGTTTATGTGCTTCTTTTTTAATTTTCTACACGAGTAATTGTAAATTCTCTATATTACCCGGTGAAAATTGATTCTTTTTGATATCATATTTAGTGAAATAATCAATTATTTCTGTGAATTTACGTGTAAATTTATTGTTCAAGGCGTGTGAATGTAACTATGTTTTATTCAATTCTCATATACACCGAAATAACAGTAAATATTTAGGATAATGAAAACAATGAAAATGGAACGACAGTGACAAATACTGAGCCTACTGATAAAGTATCTAGCATTCCCGATTATCACGATCACAGTAATGCTAAATAGTAATGTTGGATACTCACAATGGGAAATATTTTATCAGGATTTGTTTGAATTTTTGTATTTTATATATGAATGATTTGTTTATATTGGTTTATTTTTGGACAGATATTTTATGAATTTTTGAAAATACTTAATCTTATGGGGTGCAACGAGAAATTGCGAAAATGGTTATTTAAGAAAGTAGCAATCATAAAATGAATATTATTTTGTCGATTAAAACAAAATGTTGCTCTTATTTATTATATTTTATTCTGTATACAATATGTAAATAAGGTTTTGACTCTGTGTAGAAAATATTTTTTGATAGTAATAAACTTTTAATTTGTTGACAGAAACCGAATTTATCGTTAGAACTTCATGTATGTTTTAGACATGCTGAATTTGATAACTGATAATATTGGCAATTCAATCTGTCGATTAAGATATTTCCAGGAATCAACACTATTTGACAAGGCGAAATAAATTGAATATTATTTTAGTAAAATCTAGCAAAATGGACATTTCGCTATACTCGGAGTGAATACTAACACTGGTGGGGTAGGTGCATTAGTGATTTATTTGTTAAAATGAATAGTCCCAAAATTTTATTTTTTATACTTTATATTGATCTTATTGGTTAAAAAGTAAGATAAAAAAATTGAGTTTTAGATTTTAGTTTCAGATTTTTTTAAAAATGTTTTTTTAATTTTAAATCTAAATTACGAATTTTTGTATTTAAAATTTTTTTGTTTTTAATAATTTATGTTAGTTTGATATTGATGGATGTTTATTTTGATGAAGAACGATTCTGCATTTAATCTTTGTAATGTGTTTTTAAATGCGTTTTGCAGTACTTAAAATTTGTATGATGATTTATGTACTTTTACCTAGTGTTCGTAAAAATCACTGGTTTTGTTTTTGATATGTTCATTAAGTCATGTTCTGTGTTTCTCCAATGTACGTTGCATTGTATTTTTGTGCAAGTAAGATAATAAACAATTTTTTTCGAAAAGCAAAAACATTTGTTGGATGATCGACAAATGCAATCCCGTTGATAAAGATTTGATACTAGAGATTGTTGGGATTTACGGAATTGTGATTTTAAAGGAGCTGATGTGGTAAAGATCGGGTGAACATGGACTGGTAAATCAATATTGCGGATGAAAAATCTGATTGTATTGCATGATTTGTTATTTAGAAAAGAGAAGCGAAGGTAAATTGTTAGTTTGTAGTGGTGTTTTTTTGTGTGTTGAGACAGTGTGAATCGTACACCTGATTCAATTCATTAAAAACTCCTATAATAAAATGAAAAAATCAATAAAGTTATAATATAGTGACATACATACTTACCCGTGTCTGCATGCAATTTGTTCAATTGAATAAAAACTTATAATATAGGAAGGAAGGAATTAGAAGAAAATTTTTTTTAACATAAAAACATAATACATAGTAAATAATGCATGCAAACTTTCAAAATGTAGAAATGTTCAATTCATTAAAAACTCTATATAAAACTATTTTTAGTAACTTTTTAGACAAGTTTTTTTTTAATTAAACCCGAAAATTTTTGAAAAAAATACCAAAAACTCTACTTTGAGTTGTAGAGAAAATTAAGAAATAATTTCGTAAGATTTTTCAAGAAAATCAATCAATTTAATATTTTTACAACTTTTCAGATATTTCAAAAATATCCATCGAAACTCTAGGTTTTTGAGTTTTTACTTCATTTGCAATTTACCAGGAGCAGTGGAACCAGAACCTTCAAATGAGGAGTTTAAAAAATACGGAAAACATAAGTTTTCCGATAACTTAAGTTAAAAAAATTTTTTTTATAAAGTATAAAAAATCCAAATCATTAATACCATTGAAAATGGGGAAGATTTTTATAAATTTGGGAAATTAACAGAAATTTCCAAAGCCTCATAAAATCAATAATTATCAAAAATTTGAATTTGTCAAAAGGTAAAAAAGATGGCAGCCAAAACAAATTTCCAAGGAACAGAAGAATAGTTTATTCGAATATAGAAACTTTTTAATAATAAATTTTAGTTTTCAATTAATCGGACTTACATTTATTAAGAAAATAATTCCATTAATTTGCATAAATTGGCATAAATTCCTAAAAAACTCATTAAAACTAAATTTATAATAAATGATGATGAAAAGTATTATTTAAGAGCTTGAATAATGATCTCATAAATATACGAGATCACAATCCAAGTCCTAAAATATACTTTATTAAAAAAATTACCTGCCAGCCATTTTAAAAATGGCTAATTGATAAACAACCATAATTGTAATTGGTTGTTCATTAAAACTTCTATTATAGAAGTTTTTAATGAACTGAATCAGGTGTATTCGTTTAGAAAGTATGTGTGCATTACAACAATAATTTCCATTTTTATCAAAATTTTCATTCCTCGTTTCCTAAACTCCTATTCTTAAATAAGGACGAAAACCACCAATTAGAATTTTGAGGTTTAATTAATAATGATTGTTGGATGCTGACTCTTCTTTTTCAAAATCCCAAAAGTTGAATTTTAATTAATTAATAAATAAATTCCTTTATTTCCAATCTCTTCTGACATGTTACTTCTGTGCATCCTCGTCGTTATCCAAACTAATCTAAATAAGTCTCATCATTGAGTAGTTAGATTTGACTCCGCTGGCTCATCCTATCCCCCTCCCCGGCAAAATTTTTTTAAAAATAAATAAAAGTACAACAAGTTTTTAGAGGTCAATGTTCAAGGTCATCAAAACAAGGACCATGACTCTTTCAAAGTTAAAGTATGAGTCATAATTGTCATTTCTCAAAACAATGGGACAAAGTTCAAGGTCATTTAAAAGTACACGTCATAGCACAGGTCCACGTACCAAAAAAAGTTTCAATGTCATTTTTTCATTTATCAAAAACATGACTACGCTGGCTCACAATGCATAAAAGTACATTTGAAATGTTTTAAGTCAAATTTTTTCAAGGTCATTTGAAATTACGAGTTGTGGCACAGTTAAATGTACATTTAAAATGTACACTGCCACTTCTCAAAAACATGAATCCGCTGGCTCAATATATAAAAACAATTTAAAAGTACATTTTCAATGTCAAGTTTATTATCTATCCAAAGATGTACTCACTGTTCGATGAAAAGGTTACATATCATTGTGGTATTAAATAATTCTGGCATAAAATTACTTTAAAGGGTTGATAAAGGGTATTGTACAAAGTTGACACAATTGAATTCATATGATGTGTTGGCGAATAGGGTTGGTTTTTATTTATTTTTTCTAGGGTTTTTTTGTGCATCTAACCCCTAAACGCCAGCAAGATTATTATTCTATCCCTCCTATGTACCCATGGTGATTGCCATGTTGGTACTGTACATAGAGGTTGAAAATTCATGAGCAGGTGAGCTCCATTACTAGAACTACTCCTCATGATATTTTCACATTCGGGTTCTGGACTGCCGATGGAAGGTCTTACGTCTTTCTCTTTCTATATCCTGGTCCTTACTCGTCTATTCCGACAATTTCCATACTTATTTGTCATCTTTACGCGTTATTTATAAATGTATCCTTCAAAAATTTGGGCAGCGTTCCTCCCCTTATTTTTCGGCAAATTTCCTATTTCATTTGTTCAATCACGGAATCGACTACATTTTTCCTAATTTACCTTTATCTTTCTCTATATTAAAAATTTGATTAGCAATTCCTTAATTCCCGGTACGTTTCCCATGATTTTAAGTAATTATAACCCTCTGCGATCACTTCAATAAACGCTACTCTCTTCTTTCAGATCATATCATTCAACTATTGGAAAAATACTTTCAAATTTACATTCCTACACTATCCTATCCTTTCTTACTCGATTTTCCAATTAATTTCCTGACGATGTTTTAAATTTTCCCTACAAAACTTTATTCTTCTTAACTAAAGTCGCACTTCCCGAATTTTATTCCGACTCGCTCCGGCCACATTTTCAGCAGCCGCCTCGAGTATACAACGGCGCCCTGCGTAGCGGTCCTGTGCACAAAGCCAGAACCGACTGCGAACTGCCGAGGGGTTCACGAGGCACGACCAACGAGCTCAACTAAGGGTTTTCACCCACTAGCCGGCACACGGTCCGTCCCATGAACCATCTATTGAAATACGTATTATAAATAAGATTTTAGGGGGATTTGTCAGTGGCACCAAAAGATTCCACGACCATCCAGAACAAAATCAAAGTAACAAGACTTCGAAATATATATTTATACAAGAAAACAATACTTACAATCCACAGTCATACAACCAGATTTGAAAAATTGGCATAAATTGGCATACAAAATTTGGTCTAAGAATGATTCACTGCTAGTCTAAAAATGTCTAAAAATTTTTCTAGTAGTCACCTGACTGAAAAAATGTCTAAGACAGTCTAAATTTTTGTCTAAAATTTGGTTAGAAATTATGAAAATGACTGCCGTATATATAGTATTTTCGTGCCTGTGTGCGACCAATGGGCGATTTTTCGCCATTTTTAGGGTTTTTTAATTATTTTATTAATTTCAAAATATTTTTTTAATTTTTTATATATTTTTCTTTATTTTTTGATATATTAATATTTTATTGTTGGATTTTATTTTTATTATTGTTTTCTTAAAATATTATTTTTAAACCCCAATATTTTGTTTTTTGGTCGCCTCTTCTGCCTGTGTTTTTTTCTAAACCTTATTTTGCAAGGTTTTAGCAGTTTATTTTATTTTTCGTATGTTTCTTTTTGCATCTGTAGGCATTTTTCGAAATTTTTAATTAATTATTTGTTTTATTTAATTTTTGTTATATTTTTAATTTGTTTTAATTAATATGTTTTATTTTATTTTTGGTCTCTTCTTGCGGTGCGTGTTTATGTTACGGCAGCCATATTGACAATTTCAAAACTACATTAATCATTTTGTTCTAACTTATACAATTTTTCACCTTTTTGTTTAAATTGGTTTTGTAATTTTTGTTTTAATTTTGGCTCTAAGCCCAACAGATGTAACATTCACGCATCTACCAATCTAAATCATGCATTATTATTGCATCTGGGTCACATATGAGTATAAATCACATGTGAAAACACGAAAATCATACATTGAGTTATCAATTTTAATCAATGTGTGGTATTTATCACGTATAAAATCTAACCTATTTGATACAATTTTACAGTCTTAATATGTTTGTCATGAAAACATGGGTATATTTTGGGTGTTTCATTGAAATATATCTGTCATTGTTGAGAATTGTTTTAAGTTAGACTTATACAATTTAAACTTTTATTTTAGAATTATTGGAAGTTGAACTTTATTTTATAAAAATTGTCATAACTTTTATCAAATTCAATTGGTAAAACAGAAAAAATTATTTTTACCACATTAGATATATAAAAATTAGTATTCAATATTTACATCACAAATTTCACATTTACGAGTAGTGTTTTTGAAACAAGAAGAACAAATAATTATATGTCCACAGACAAACATAAGATAGATACTTTGTTAATTTGACTAATCAAACATGTCAGAAACTCTTTTCTTGCATCGGACAGTTTTTCGATGATTTGTATTTGTATTTTATCGACATTATCTATGAAAGATCCAATAAGGTTGTAATATTCTCCAAACCTAAAATCCATACATGACCAGAAAACACTGAGTGTATTAAATTCCGTTGGATCAATATCATTTAAAAATATTATCCAGATCAATAATCTAATCAGTGATTTTTTGAATCCAAATAATTCTACAAAACTTTCAACTGATTCAGGTTTAAAGGATTTTTCCAATTTTACTAGAATTATATCATCAAATTTTGATGCCAAAAACATATCAATTATCGAATGGTCAGATCCCATATAATACCTAATTCTGTAAACTTAATGGTTAGTTTATTCGATAAATATCAAACTACTCCTCTGTATCTTTTATTTCCATTTATGAAAACAAAGTAATTTATTAATAAATGTTTAATAAAATATAAACTTTTGCTATTCAGTGATATTCATGATAAAATATCCATGGAAATGTTCATATTGTTGGGCTCAGAGCCACAATTTAAACAAAAAACGATAATGAAAATTAAAACAAAATTAAGAGTAATGAAATAGGTCACTGAACATAAGCACGCATCACAAGAAGATACTAAAAATCAATAAAAAACATATTAATTAAAACAAATTAAAAATATACCAAAATTAAATAAAAACAAATAATTAATTAAAATCATTGGAAAAGCATACAGCTGCAGAGAGAGACATATGAAAAATAAAATAAACTGCCAAAACCTTACAAAATAAGGTTTAGAAAAAACACAGGCAGAAGTGGCGACCAAAAAACAAATAATAAGGGCTGAAAATAATATTATAAGAAAATAGTAATAAAAATAAAATCCAACTATAATATAAATCGTATATCAAAAAATAGGAAAAAATACACAAAAAATAATAAAAATAGTTTAAAATTAATAAAATAATTAAAAAGCCCTAAAAATGGCGAAAAATCGCTCATTGGTAGCACACACGCACGGAAACAATATAAATACAGTGACAAATTTCATTATTTTAACTTATGCTTTTTACAATCTTATAATTATTCACATCATTTTGCGAAAACTTTTTGAAGTGTTGGGCCAGAACACAAACGGCCTTGAGAAATGTTTAAATGGATCGGTAACACACATGCAAATATAACATGCAAATTTAAATAAACCTATTGAAACATCAATTAAACCCTATCAAATATGAGAAAAAAGAGAATTAAATATAAAATAATAAACATAAAAATAAATTAAAATAATAACAAAATGCAACAAGATTCGCACGATACAAACACAAATATAACACGAAAACCCAACAAATTCGACAAAAATTGATAAATTAATAAAAGTTCATGAAAATGAAACTTAAATCAAAAAGTTTGAATTAGAAATAATTCAATAAAAATTCTAAATAAAAAATTATTAAAATAAATTGAAAAATAATAAAATTAAAGATTAGAATACACTAGAAAATAACAAGGTCGAATTTTGTTTTACTACATCAAAATTAACACGCGAAGTTAGGGACAGAAAATAGGTATAAATACCGATTCATTTTCACATTAAATTTAACCATAAAACCATTTTTGAATCAAAAATTGATTTTGAATTATTGTTTAAAAATCTTGATTTTGAAGACAATTTTTAGGTGAGAAATAGTTTATTTTGGAGCTCCCTCTCCACGTCCCATCCTCGCAACCTCGGTGGAGCTCTGCTTGGATGTCGGCGTGGGGAGAGATGCATTTGTATGCCTTTGTGAATTATTGTTGGTCAAGTAATTTTGTATTTTGATTCTTTAATATGTTAATAAATATTTATGATATTTAAAAATTGTTTTATATATTAAATAAACTAAATTAAAATGTCGAAATTTTTCCGGCCCACAGCCAACACACATCTCAAGTTAATAAAATCATTATACAGTACAGAATTGTGTAAGTGCGTGGAATATCGCCGATAATCTGTACCCGTGAAGACCCAGCGTGCGGAACGCAGGGGTCGTAACGTCAATATTATCCCATATAGAAGAAAGGAGAAATAAGGAAGAAGCCTTTTGGCTACTTCCTCATTTCTGTAAAATCGACCTAAATTATTCTACACACGGCTCAAAATTATCACATCGAGTAGTCCAGTGGGCACTCACTAAATATAATATGAACACAAAATGCGCCTAAGGTCAATTAAGGGACGGTGACGGGAAATTAAATAAAAATGAAATCGTTGTTATTTGCTATAAACCCATGATATCAATCTACGCTATGCATCCCAAATTTATATTGTAAAATCATAGTATTAATCATGAATTCAGATTATCTATTGTAAACTCTTTTTATTAAATTCATATTATTAATTCATATTGTTAATTGTAAATCTTTTATTAATGACAAACTCATATTATTAACTATAGATTCATATAATTAATCATAAATCCTTTTAGTAATAGTAAATTCATATTCCTAATTGTAAATCTTTTATTAATGGTAAATTCATACTATTAATTGTAAATCTTTTATAATACCAAATGTAAATTCACAATATTAACGGTAAACTCATTTTGGAAATCGTAAATTCAAATTCACATTATTAATTGAAGATGTTATTATCACCTTATAAACCTTCACTATAGGTTCAAATCATGTTTTTAAATTCAAGTCATTAATTAAGTTTACTAATAACTATCAATCATTAGCTGTAGATTCATATTATCCGCTCAAGTATACGATTCATAATTTAATTACAAATCCCTATCATTACTTATAAAGCTACATTATTACCTAAACGTTTCTATTGTTAGCTAAAATTGCAAATTGATATTATTATCATGTAGGGCATAAACTATAATTTCATACTATTAATTAAAGATGTTTATTTAGCAATCAAAATTAAGAAGCTAACCCACCAAAATCACCCCGATAATCAAAAGACTTACGAAAATCAAAAATCATAAAACTTAAACGCTCAATTAATAACATTCGAATTAATAGTTCCAACACTAAGAGTAGGAAGCACATGAAAATCAAATTGACGAGAATAAGATGCACAAATCCATCGAATATAAAATTGAGAATCACAAATAACATATGAATGCATGACAATGTACTTCTAATAGATTAAAGTTCTGAATCCAATGATAGAGAACCCGAATTTCGATCTTCAGTAGGGTAATGTCACGCTGTCCGAAGAGGTTGAGTTTCATCTACCCACGATAAATCTGAGATAGCGCTAAAGTTCAGTGAAATAAATTCAAATTACCCGACATTAAGAATCCTATTGCCACCGATCGATAAACATAATTTTCCTAAAGAAAACCTCATTAACAAGACAACGTAAATCTCACATAAAACTAACTCACTGGTTAATAGGGGAACCGTCCGGATGGTCAACATCATCATCAATATCTCGAACCCAGCAACAACCATGAACACCCATTCTCGTCCAGGACGCAAGGAAAGAGCTAGGCGCTGTGCCGCTCAATTGCTAACCCAATCCAAATCGAATTTGCAAACATTGTAACTCTTGGATAATATATATCTTGTAGTTTGATTGTGTTGACTCATGTGTAAGATAGTCCAGAAATCATTCCTGTAATTTATTTGACTCTAATACATGACGTAAAGGAACCAATTGCTATTAATCGAGCATGTGTCTTCTAACGACGGCTCGTTGGACCCGAAGGTTGTCCGAGCAATTATAGTATTAGCAATAGCACTCACTTTTTGCGGACAATCCACCCGCTCGAGCACATTTCCAACGTTGCCTAGGAATGGGTGTCGAGTGGTAGTCAGAGTAATATTTTGTATGGCGTTACTGGGGCAACAATAAAGATAAACAAATAACGAAACCCTGTAACCCACCATACAAATTTGGGGGCTCAGCCGGGATCAACATAACTTTGTTGGCAAAGGACCAAAAGAAACCGAAATAAAAATCTTAGAACTAAATAGAAAATTTCGGGACGACATTTTACCAAACCCCGGAGAAATGTAATATAGAGTTTAAAGATTATAAAAAGCAATTGCAAAGATCGATGAGAAAAGTGAAAGAACGATGAGAAACGAACAAACCGACTACAATTAAAAACAACCAACCCATTTTTGCAAAAACCCAAGGGAATAAAACTGATATGAAATTGTTTTAAAGTGGCATAGAAATCAACGCCAAGACATTCAACATCTACCAGTACTTGACGATACCACATCTCGTAAGATAACAACGACACTCACAAGACGTATAAGTAAACAACATATAATTAAAAGGGTAAATTTCGGGATAAAATGAAATGGGGTAAGTAAGGGGAGTGACGATAAACGGGAGAAAGTAATAGAACCAAGTAGAGGAAGTAAACGATAATAGAATAAATTACAACGAGTAATTACAATGATTAAAATGGTAGTTTATAAAATGAAGCAAAATATTAAACTAAGAGTTTAATGAAGGAATTTAAACATACAATTTAGTTAATTAGTATTTAAATAAATTTAATGGGTAATTAAAAAGATTTAATAATTTTAGAGATGGAACCAGCAAAAATAATAGAAAAACTAAAGGGCATCCTAAACATCGAAAACGATAACCTAGAGGAACTAATTAATAAACAAAAATTAATTAAAAGAGCTAAAGAAGATATAGCAACGATTTCAAACCTGTACTCCGACGAACTCTGCATATTAATAAAATTGATTGATGATGATAAAGACGTAACAACCGAAAGAATATACGAAATTCTATTCATGAGATTGGAAATAACCGAATTTGGAAAAAACTGGAATAAGTTGATGAAAAAGGTCGAAAATATTGAGGACGAGATTGCAACAACAATGAAAGAGCAAACCAAGGCTTATTTAGAATGTTATGCGTGCAAAACAGAAGAAGCACGAGTAATGGTGATACCTTGCGGACACCTGAGTTACTGTCATGGATGCGCACAAGAGTCGCACTGTATGTTATGCCAGCGAAAGATAAAGGAAAGATTGACTGTTTATTTTCCATGAACCGAAATTATTATGATGATATAAAATAAATGTGCATTGTGCATTGTGATAAGACGATTGAAAAAATGAATATGCAGTGTTCGTAAATAATAAAACAACCCGACAACGATAAATAAAAATAATAACTTAAACACATGAAAGCCGAATTAAGGAAATAATTAAAGCACATGCACAGAGACACAAAATATTGGACGGAAAAATTTCGACAACCGAGTTTCCTAGTGTATGATTCTTTTTTTGTTTTATTGATATTATATTGAGATAAGACGAGGAAAAATGGTAACCTGAGCTATCAAATGATAGTACGCTCACCCGGGGAAACCTTGATCAACCCTACTGAGAAAGGAACTGGTAGGCCAAGTCGCGTATGTCAGCAAGCAACCGGCGAGAGATTGATCACCTCTTTTGGGGAGTTTGCTGATGCGATTACCACAAATTTTAAAGGGGGAAGTGAGGAGATAGACCGAGAGGAGAGAAAAAAAAGTGTACACGATATAGAGAATTAATAGTTTTGTTCAATAGCTGTGTAAAGGTACCTAGAGATGATTTTTTCCCTAGCTGGTGGTAAGGCACCAGAGGACAGTTACGGACTGTCGTGCTCAGGTTGTTATCAGCCAAGGGACTGGTGGCGCTGAGCCGTTTGATACAAAAACCCGGATACCACACCGAGTATCGAATGAACATTTTTATTGCTGGGCGGAACTCGATACACAACCCGGATCCCACACCGAGTATCGAGGACCAAACGGTAGGTGAGATGTGAACTAACCGGTAAATGGTTCATACTCAAAAGGACCTACTAAGGTCAGATAAGGGCAGCCGAATTGTGCCGGGAAATCTGACGGGAGAGCGGGCAGATATTAGATAGTTTTATTGAGAAAATTTTCCGCGCCCATGTTTATCGCTTCCTTTTCTTTTCACTATTCGGGAAATCAAGTAAACCGCTTTTGGAACTTGATTGAACGTCTAGGCACTTCCATACTTTTATATTCTCCGAGGTACACAACCCGGATCTCACACCGAGTACTGAGGGAATGTTTTTTTTAGTTTTCCCAGCGAGGAGTTTGGTACAACAACCCGGATCCCACACCGAGTACCAAATATCCGAGTGGCGGTGAGTAAAGCGTAACCGGAAAAATGCGTTAGACAAAAGACGCCATGGATTGAGAGTCAGTGTGAGGCCTCAAACATACCCAAAAGTCACTGATGAAACTCAACTCCGATGATTAGAATTAGATGGATATGATGAAAGATAAAATGAATAAGATAGATTAAATTAAAGTTAATAGGAATATGAGTAAGGATAAAACTGATAGAATATGATTATGATTAGATTAAACAGTAAAGATGAGAAACAGTTATGAAATAGGATAGAGAAATGAGATATGATTATGATGAGACATTACAGATAGGATATGATATGATTGAATACTAAAGATGATATGAGACATGATTAAAGATGAAATGTGATTATGAATAGATGGTAAAGGCCACAGAGGGCCAACTAAAGTAAAAGCCGAAGGCCGAAGAGCCAACGGAAACGATAAGAGGGCATAGAGCGCCAGCGACTGAGGATTAAGTAAATGAATTTTTTGGGAGACATAGGAAAAATAATTAACGGAATGAATGAGATTATGATGATGATGATTTTATATTATTATTATTATGAGATAGATAATTGATACGACTATATAGATGATTAATAAGACCATATAGATAATTGATACGAGATTAATAGATAATTATTACGAGCTATAGATAATTAAAAATAGACTTAAAATGAGGGGGGTGAGTCAGATAAAGGAGACCACCGCGGTAAATGCGAACAAGGGATGATAACGTATATAGTATAGTAAACGGAGGAGAAATTGGTATAGAGTATAAAATATTGGAGTGTCATTTATTTTTAGGAATCAATATCCAAACAAAGCAATCCAAGTCAATTCCAAATGAAACCAAAGCAGAAAATATTTCAGAGCAAACGACAAAGCAGATAATAAAGGGATTTGAATAATCAAGCAGAAAAGAATTTAGAATAAACGTCGAAGTAGTTACGAGCCAATAATCAACCAGAGATTTCAAAGCAGCCAAAGCAAGAAAAGAGAAACCGACAGAATAACGACAAAACTAGTCAAGCAAACGAATAACCGTAAACATTGATAGCATCAGCAACCATACGAGAAGCAAAAGTAAAGAGAATAAAGAAAAGAGTTTGTTAAAAGCAGAAGAAAAGAAAAGAGCTAGCAACAGTAAAAGTGCCAATACCGGAGTATCAATTACAGCAGTAACAGATAGCGGAGTAACCGATTTTGAATCTAACAGCAGCGAGGAAAAGGAAATAAACAATACAGAAAACCGGTTGCCAATAATAGAATCAGGGAACGAGGAAGAGAAATTAAAGAACTCGAACAACAAATCAAACATGACAACGTCGATAAATCCCAATACAACTTCAACTCCGGATGCAAATATAATGTCAAATAACAACAATGCAACAGTAGGAGAATTCAGAGAAAAGTTTAGAGGAGAACCGTTCGACGGCAGCCTCAACAAATTAGATACATTTATAAAGGAATTTGAAATTTATAAAAACATCTGCCACTGGACAGATCAAAAAGTAAAAGAGCGACTACCCTTATATTTGAAAGGAAACGCACAAGATGTATTTGTGGAAGAAGCAAGAGACGCAACGAAATTGATAACGTGGACAGAGATTAAAGAGTTCTTAGTAAAAATATTTGGAATAGAGTAAAAGGGAAATAGGAAGATATTGGACTTCCAACATCGAAAACAAAGACGAGATGAATCGAATGCAGTATATGCATGCGAATTAAAGAAATTGTGTAAAGAAGCCTTCGGAGAAGCAGATTTGCCCGAAGATAAAATGGTAGACGTCTTCATAAGAGGAATTAAAAGAGAAGACATACGAGCCAACCTCGGATGCTTGGCACCAGAAACACTGGATAAAGCAGTAGCAATCGCAAACAGATGTGAAGCCCATCTGGGACTGGGATATCAAGTGGCAGTCTTGGCCACGGAACCAACAACGTCAACAGTCAATGCCAACAATCAAAACAACAATATCAATCCAGCTATGAATCAATTCATTTCAAGAGCACAGCAGATGTTTAAGCCACCATCAACGAGAAATCCGGAAGACAGAGGTAATAACCAAGTAAGTTATAATAATAATTTCAGGACCAACCCAAACGCAAATGAAAAATGCTCCACATGTCAAAAAATGGGACATCGATCAGAAAGTGTTTCCGAAATCACAACTGCCAGAAATGTGGCAGAAGAGGGCACACTGAGAGAATATGTGGGCAACTCGACAACAAAGCATGCTACAACTGTGGTCAACAAGGACACATATCAAGACGATGCAACATAAGAAGAGAACCAAATCAACAAAGACCGAATAACCCTATGAGAAATCCACAAATCAACGTAATACAAGAAATAGACATGTTACGAGAAACACTGCAACGAATGCCCATGGAATTAAAAGAGATGATGCAACAGATGCCCGCCAATATACAACAACAACGAATCAACGTAATGAGAAGCAATGAAGAGATTCAAGAGCTGCGAACTAGAGAATATCAAGAGCAACAACAAGCTGAATGGCAAAGATTACAAACAGAAGAAGCTCAAGAAATTCAGCAAAGATGGGAAAATCGAAAACAAACCCCGAAAAGAATCAATATGATGAGAATGGAAATCCCAGATGAAATTCACACTGCGGAGCAGTGTGTTGAGTACGAAGGGGAAGGAAATATGATAACCGATGATGAGAAAACGACCAAATTAAATTCGATGGAAAAAATAGAGGCCATCAAAGAATTTACAGAAGAGGAAAAACAGAGACGTCGACAATTAAAAGAAATGACAACGAAGAAACTAGATGAACCAGAAACCCAAGAGAGTAAACAAGCAGAAATGATGATAACAGACAAAAACGAGGAAATACTAATGTACGAGATAGACGAACTCGAAAAAGAAATTATAACACAAAAGATAGAGAGCGCACTTGAGAAAATAAAACAAGAAGAAGCTCTAGAACAAGAGGAGGATCAATTAAAGGAAAAAGAAGCAATCCTAAAACAAGAGAAAGAGCAACTAAGAAAGAAAACACTAATATTAAAAATAGACGGAGCGTTAAAACATTTAGAACAAGAACAGGCACTAGATCAAAAAATAGAAGTGCTGGCAAAGAGAACCCGATCACAAGAAAGGGAAGAACCAAGATTAGAACTGCAAAAAGATGAGCAGGAAACATCAACGTCACGAGAAAAAGAAAAGATACCAGAACCAATAATAACAAAAAATCGAATCCAAAGGATATTGCTACAAAAAATAGAGACAAGCGTCAGAAAAGAAAAGCCCACGTGGAGCGAAGCTCAAATCGGGAACAGAATAAAAGAGATATGGTTCCAAACAAAAGGGCCAACAAAGATAATGAAAGAGGAGGAACAACTACAAATCAATATGCTAAGACGAATACCAGACGATCAAACAGATGAAGACGAAAGTGAAATAAGCAGTCTGGGTGGAGAAATATTTCAATCATGTGAGGAAAATAAACCATATAAAGATGAATCAAAATCCGAAGTAGAAGAAACGGAAACGAACGTGCCAAGAGAAGATGAAACCGAGATATTAAAAGAAATTAACGAGATTGTAGAAGAAGTAGATCGAAACCAGATGTTCCTAAACCTCAAAGATACAACCATGTACAGCAGAATAATGAAACTAATCGCAAAAGGATATCAACAAGATAATGGTACGTTCACGGCATCATGGAAAGACATGATAAAAAAGTACCAAGAGAATTTGAAGGAATATGATAGAGCAGAATATCAGGTAATTATTGATTTTCCAGAGATACCGAGACAGATAATAGCAACAAGAGGCGAAAAAGGAAGTCAACCAACTGAGAAATCAAGGACCAAAACCATCAAGGAAAATAAGAGAGCCCAGAGACGACAGACAAGAAAGAATGCTGACTCAGATAACTGATCAAGCAAGAAAATGGCGAATAGAATGCAAAATATTGGAAAACGCCAACGCAAAACAGTTCAACCACATAGTGAAATTGGAACAGGAAATTGTGTATCAACAAACCAGAGTAAAAGTAATGCAAATCGAGCAGGATGAAGCTCACCGACAAAAACAAAAACAACAATGGAAAACGGAGATCAAGGAGAAAGCAATAAAAAGAGAGGCGAAAAAATGGAAAGAACATTTCCAGGAAGTCAAGAAAGAAATAAGACTGTTGCCCAAAAGGATATTAAATACCGAAGATTGGGAACTATGGGAACAGATCGAAGAACAGAAACATACACTCGATGACTATAGTAACCAAATACAAACATTGGAATTTAACGAACGGATCAGAAAGAGTACAATAATGAGACTCAGAAAAAATGAAACCAGCCACAGAAAATGGATTGATCAGTTAAATCAGAAAATATTAGAAACACTAAACGAACAAACTGACGAAAAACGACAAAAACCAACAATTAAACGAGAGGATAACAGAACTCCAACAGGAGGTGAACGGACACCGAGGAGTTGTGGTATTTAAAGAAATCCAGCTGAGACATCAACTCGAAGTCAATGAACAGTTGAAAGGACAAGTCGAAGCGGAAATAAAAACGATAAAGCAAGGGAATGAGGAAAATGAGCAGAACCTGAGAAAAGAGATTGAAAAATTAAAAGCGTTAGAAAATACGCATCAATTAGAAACGCAAGTGGAAGAGTTAACAAAAAATGTAGAATACCTCGCCTATCTCTTAGACGAAGAGATACAAATATCAAATACCTTGCGTGAAGAGATAAATACTTTGCAGAACCGACCACCAATCCTGCTCATGCCGTTATATCCGACAGAAATACCAACCCAAGTACCCGCCGAACCCGACGAAGGATTCGGGGAGACGGACGAGACAGTAGTGTAAAGTAAAAGGGAGAAAATTGTAAAAAAGTGTAAAAAGACAATAAAAATAATAAAAATGATAAAAAACAAAAATTATAATCGATGTATATTTAGCATGAATTCGAATGAAATAGAAATCCGAATGAATCTAGAAGACGGAGAATGTATACCAAGTCCAATTCAATTAGTACAACCAATCGAACAAGACCCACTGAGGTATTATAGTAAAAGGTGGAGAGCCGAAAGAAAAGAATGGCAAGAGATAGTGGAGGAACAAGAATCAGAAATCGCCCGGATAAATCAACAACTAATACAATCCAAACAACTAGTCAATATGGTGAAACGGAAACTAACATCCAACATGGGAGAAAACAGAGAGCAAAAGAGAGAAAATGAACGATTAAGACGAGAATTAGCGGAGATAAAAACTCGTGTAGTCCTGGAAGATTATTGGAAAACTGAAGCAGAAAGAATGAGAGACAGCAGAAAAAGCGAACAAAGATACGTAATACAACTAGAAGATAGTTGTAAAGAAGCTAGAGAGATAAAGCAAAATCATCAACAAACTCAGGATGAAATCAAAGCGTTAACAGAACAGCTCCAAGAAGCAAGACGAAAGCTGGAAAAACAGACAACCAAACGAGTCAATTATAAACGCCAACTCAAAAGAAAACAAACAAAAGAAAGAAACCTCCAAATAAAAATTCATAATCAACGAGGAAAAGAAATGAAGAAAATAATGAAAGAAAACAAAGAACGACTAAAAGAACTCCCAAAACTAACCGAGCGATTAATAAAAGCCCAAGTCCTGATAATGAGATTTTCAGAAAACAAAACTAAAGAGAAGTGCGAGATACACTCAACCATGGAAAAAGAGAAAGAGTAAAAAAGGGCTAAACTCCACTGTAAATAAAACGAGACAACATTGTAAATAAATATAAAACTGATTATTATATCAAAAATAGAAGTCATGAACCCAAAAATGTGGATAATGATAATGATAATGATGAGAGAGTATAACACTGAGAACCCATTGGAGAAATGCGAGAAAACCCAACCCTTCAGAAGAGAAGACAGCACCTGTGCTGATTTCAAAGAAATTTGCAGAAACCCCGACAACGAAGAATGTCAGCAGATAAATCTTCAATGTATGCAATGCCCCACGAAAGAGAACAAGGACGAATTGAAACAGAATATCGAAAAAACCCAAGCAATGGTACAAATCCTATTAAAAAACAACAATGAAATAACCATTATAAAAAATAAGAACCGAGAGATAAAGAAAACCCTAGAAATCATTACCAGACAAATCCAAAGAAAAGCTAAAGCGAATCCCAATAACAAACCAATCCAAGAAATTCAAAAAATCGTCCTGTCAATCAAAAAGCAACCAGGAAAACAAGTTGAACAGAAACGTGAACCCAGTACAACAATTCTATCAATAGAACTTATCCTACCACTTAGTGTAACATCAAACATAATACTTCTAATATGCTGTCTCATCCTCGGCCTAACGAAAAGCCAACAAAGGCAGAATACCCCAATCCGAAAATTCAGAAGAATGTTCAACCAAATCCGAAATAACAGAAGAACCAGCAAAATATCGAAACTCTCGCATATTTCTATCAATCACCCTTCAAGATCAATCCAACTCGAAAGTGAAACCCAAGCCGTCAGTGATTCATTCGAAACCAAATATAACTGATTTACATTGATTATCATTGATTTGAACTGATCCTATTAACTTATACTGATTCACATTGATATTAAAACTGAACTGTCAATTTTATTTGATTACGTACAGTAGCCGGACCTTAAGTCCATCTTTACCTTGATGATTAACCTTACCGTAGATACTTTTATGAATGAGAATGCTAAAAATAAAATGTATATATTATTTTGAAAAGTCAATCGAAATTGCGGGTCGCAATTTTATGGACCCCCCGAGTGTTTTATGTTGGGCCAGAACACAAACGGCCTTGAGAAATGTTTAAATGGATCGGTAACACACATGCAAATATAACATGCAAATTTAAATAAACCTATTGAAACATCAATTAAACCCTATCAAATATGAGAAAAAAAGAGAATTAAATATAAAATAATAAACATAAAAAATAAATTAAAATAATAACAAAATGCAACAAGATTCGCACGATACAAACACAAATATAACACGAAAACCCAACAAATTCGACAAAAATTGATAAATTAATAAAAGTTCATGAAAATGAAACTTAAATCAAAAAGTTTGAATTAGAAATAATTCAATAAAAATTCTAAATAAAAAATTATTAAAATAAATTGAAAAATAATAAAATTAAAGATTAGAATACACTAGAAAATAACAAGGTCGAATTTTGTTTTACTACATCAAAATTAACACGCGAGGTTAGGGACAGAAAATAGGTATAAATACCGATTCATTTTCACATTAAATTTAATCATAAAACCATTTTTGAATCAAAAATTGATTTTGAATTATTGTTTAAAAATCTTGATTTTGAAGACAATTTTTAGGTGAGAAATAGTTTATTTTGGAGCTCCCTCTCCACGTCCCATCCTCGCAACCTCGGTGGAGCTCTGCTTGGATGTCGGCGTGGGGAGAGATGCATTTGTATGCCTTTGTGAATTATTGTTGGTCAAGTAATTTTGTATTTTGATTCTTTAATATGTTAATAAATATTTATGATATTTAAAAATTGTTTTATATATTAAATAAACTAAATTAAAATGTCGAAATTTTTCCGGCCCACAGCCAACACACATCTCAAGTTAATAAAATCATTATACAGTACAGAATTGTGTAAGTGCGTGGAATATCGCCGATAATCTGTACCCGTGAAGACCCAGCGTGCGGAACGCAGGGGTCGTAACGTCAATATTATCCCATATAGAAGAAAGGAGAAATAAGGAAGAAGCCTTTTGGCTACTTCCTCATTTCTGTAAAATCGACCTAAATTATTCTACACACGGCTCAAAATTATCACATCGAGTAGTCCAGTGGGCACTCACTAAATATAATATGAACACAAAATGCGCCTAAGGTCAATTAAGGGACGGTGACGGGAAATTAAATAAAAATGAAATCGTTGTTATTTGCTATAAACCCATGATATCAATCTACGCTATGCATCCCAAATTTATATTGTAAAATCATAGTATTAATCATGAATTCAGATTATCTATTGTAAACTCTTTTTATTAAATTCATATTATTAATTCATATTGTTAATTGTAAATCTTTTATTAATGACAAACTCATATTATTAACTATAGATTCATATAATTAATCATAAATCCTTTTAGTAATAGTAAATTCATATTCCTAATTGTAAATCTTTTATTAATGGTAAATTCATACTATTAATTGTAAATCTTTTATAATACCAAATGTAAATTCACAATATTAACGGTAAACTCATTTTGGAAATCGTAAATTCAAATTCACATTATTAATTGAAGATGTTATTATCACCTTATAAACCTTCACTATAGGTTCAAATCATGTTTTTAAATTCAAGTCATTAATTAAGTTTACTAATAACTATCAATCATTAGCTGTAGATTCATATTATCCGCTCAAGTATACGATTCATAATTTAATTACAAATCCCTATCATTACTTATAAAGCTACATTATTACCTAAACGTTTCTATTGTTAGCTAAAATTGCAAATTGATATTATTATCATGTAGGGCATAAACTATAATTTCATACTATTAATTAAAGATGTTTATTTAGCAATCAAAATTAAGAAGCTAACCCACCAAAATCACCCCGATAATCAAAAGACTTACGAAAATCAAAAATCATAAAACTTAAACGCTCAATTAATAACATTCGAATTAATAGTTCCAACACTAAGAGTAGGAAGCACATGAAAATCAAATTGACGAGAATAAGATGCACAAATCCATCGAATATAAAATTGAGAATCACAAATAACATATGAATGCATGACAATGTACTTCTAATAGATTAAAGTTCTGAATCCAATGATAGAGAACCCGAATTTCGATCTTCAGTAGGGTAATGTCACGCTGTCCGAAGAGGTTGAGTTTCATCTACCCACGATAAATCTGAGATAGCGCTAAAGTTCAGTGAAATAAATTCAAATTACCCGACATTAAGAATCCTATTGCCACCGATCGATAAACATAATTTTCCTAAAGAAAACCTCATTAACAAGACAACGTAAATCTCACATAAAACTAACTCACTGGTTAATAGGGGAACCGTCCGGATGGTCAACATCATCATCAATATCTCGAACCCAGCAACAACCATGAACACCCATTCTCGTCCAGGACGCAAGGAAAGAGCTAGGCGCCGTGCCGCTCAATTGCTAACCCAATCCAAATCGAATTTGCAAACATTGTAACTCTTGGATAATATATATCTTGTAGTTTGATTGTGTTGACTCATGTGTAAGATAGTCCAGAAATCATTCCTGTAATTTATTTGACTCTAATACATGACGTAAAGGAACCAATTGCTATTAATCGAGCATATGTCTTCTAACGACGGCTCGTTGGACCCGAAGGTTGTCCGAGCAATTATAGTATTAGCAATAGCACTCACTTTTTGCGGACAATCCACCCGCTCGAGCACATTTCCAACGTTGCCTAGCAACGGGTGTCGAGTGGTAGTCAGAGTAATATTTTGTATGGCGTTACTGGGGCAACAATAAAGATAAACAAATAACGAAACCCTGTAACCCACCAGAAGTAAGGAATTTGTATGTACTAAATTTGTTTTTTCTATGTTAATATAATTTTATATGTCTGTTAAAATGTTTTGTATAACTCCTTTGTAAACTTATATACATATATATATTATCTTATATACGAGGCCCCCATAAAATCAGTATATATGTATAGAATTGGAATAGCCCTCAAAGGGACGGATCGCGTGCCGGCTGGTAGATTAAGTTCCCTAGTTGCGCTCGTGGGTTGTGTTACATTGAAACCTCGGTCGTACGCAGTAGGGTCTGGCTATGTGCACAGGACCTCCACGCAGTGCATCGTTGAACGCCTCGTAGCGGCTACTGAAAAGTGGCCGGAACGAGCAGAAAAACCTAAAATCAAGGGAAGTCCGACTGCAGGTAGGGGAATCAGGGAAGATCGCTCGACGATCTCATAGGATATTTTGGTTATGCCTCGAATAATATCGAGATTGGGAAGAAGGGATAAGGTTAGATTCATAATAATGAAAAATTTAATGATTTAAAATAAAATAACCGAAAAGGAAAGTGTCATATTTTTATTCAAAATAATATCGAAAAACTAAATACAAATTACCATTGATGGATAGGCACGCTCACGTATAGATAACCATTACATAAAGAATGCACACATTTTTCTGCCGCAAGGCAAGGCGGATCGTCGACAAATGAGAAAGTGAACATCACATTTACGTCCCCAAGGATACCCACGTCGAGAATTGTCATAGGAATATATAAATCCAACGCCGAATGATATAGATAGAACGAGCTCTGTTAGCCCACAAGACCCAAGCGACAGTACTTGTAACTCGGAATTCATCAATCCCACTTGAATAATAGATACGCACGATTTTGGCGGGAGCTGAGATGAGACGAAGTCACAGATATGGCAAATATGCGATAATGCATCTGTCCCAGTAGATAGGTCATTTCTAGTAGCAATGAGAACTGATATAAAATCTCTTCGGTTGTCAACGTCGATATACAGCGAGGAGGAATAAGCCTGATGCAATCTCCCGTAGATCTCCGCGTCACTAAAAGAACGCAGGTTTCGAATAATCTCCACGTCTACCATTTAATCGGTACTACGATACGATCGTCATTTCCATAGCGATTCTAAGTCTTTCACTGGCATTATTGCAAATTTATCGATTAATCGTCACTGAAAATGGGTACACTGCCGCTGACTCCACAGAGAAAATTTTCCCTGTTATTACCACTACGACACTAGTGAAATTTCCTTCCCGGATCTTCCCCAGTCGCCTGACAGCATAACTATTGTCGTCTAGCATCTACAAAACCACTGTGGGAGACAACATAGTTAGCGACTATCGTTGTTAATGACTTTTATCGATTTACGTCGTAATAATACCCACAAACTGAAATTGTTTATTCTAATTATCGTTATAATTATTATTTTCCTTATTATTATTGTTAATGTGATTAATATTATTATTAATATTATAGTATTATTATTATTATTATTATTATTATTATTATTATTATTATTATTATTATTATTATTATTATTATATTATTATCGTCATAATTATTATTATTATTATTATTATTATTATTATTATTATTATTATTATTATTATTATGGTTATTATTATTATCATTATTAATATTATTACTATTATTATCAATGCCGTTATAAATAGTATTGCCATCCCTATTATCAGTATTTCATCATTATTATTAGACTTAAAATCATTAATACCTTAGTACCGTTACGATTTATAGTATTATTACTAACTTGTCATTACTCCTAGGTTTATCACCATAATTATCATGAATAGTCGTATAATCCGATGATCATTATTATTATTAGTGTTACTACTAGTGTCGCCAATACCGTCCATATTACGTATAGGCTTTTCTAAAACTATTACTATCCAGACGATTTGAATAAGTATTTTCATACGTATCGGTACCCCCATTAGTGACTATCACTCCCAAAGACGCCATGCGCACATTCGATACGGCACAAATCCTTAACGTCATTCTTAAAATTATTGCCGCCTATTCCCTAAGCCCTACTATTTGCCTTACGGATGATTTCAACGGTATATCGACCCATGACAAGACTACTGTCGTAGCTATAAATCTACCGTTCCTATTTTTTCCTGACAGTGTATGATCTTTATTCAACCAAAACATGTTCGACCAATCCTCTTATTTATTCACCTTATCTAGATGGCTAGCCTTAATAATCTTCCGAGGATTCCGCGCCTATCGCCCTCGATTGTCACTACCAGGCAGCGATTGGAGGAGCTGGAAAGGGAACACACGGCCCTGAAAGAAAAATACCAACGGGTCAAAGGAACTTGGCTATCCCCGACGCTGCCAAGAAACTGTATCAAAAGATCTCTCACCTGTCTCGGGCAAGGGAGGATCTAATCACTGAATCTCGCAGTCAGCGAGTCCTGATAAAGGAGCAAGGGGTGGCGCTCCGTCAGATTTTCACCGACGCCGAACTCCGGGCTCGCATTCTGGGAAGTATCCTGGCTTGGGAGTTAAATATTATCCCGGTACAGCACCTCCCCCTGGAGATGCTACCGTCAATTCCTACAACATCAGTTCCTCCCATCTCCGAAACCCCGCCAATTCCCGTGGTCGAACCACGTACTGGAGCCGCCAGGCGACGACCAAATCGCAACCGTCGCCGTCGCGGACAACGACGTAGAGCCGCGAGTCTCTTCAGCGCGGCGGAGCCATCTAATGCTCCTTACTCGAAACAGGACCTGCCGCCCCCGTATCAGGAATTCGAGTTCCCTGATATGGAAGCAGACATAATCTACGCCCCTAGTGTCGTTTTCCGCTCTCCAGCCAGATCTATCCACATAGACTTGGTGGATGAGGAAGACGAAATTCCGGCAGCAAATAGATCATTGGAACGGATGGGCCTAGATCCCAACGAAATCGCGGTCCTAACGGGCAGGTTACCGGAACGCTTGCCTCTGCCAGATGAACCGGGACCTTCTTCCCGAATCGATTTTAATATCAACATAAATCTTCCTCCATATCGCCCCGCGAAACGTCGGTATTTCCCAACAGACATCGATGCGGACAAGTAAAATACGGGCCACTGAACCAGTCTCACCCTCATGCAGATTCCTTGAACTACATCATCAGACTGACGACCTTCGCCGAATACCTACAACTACAGTGTGCAACTCTCTCCCACTCTAATTTAACTTATATCTTAGTTATCTTTTATGTTTTCTTTGCTGTAGTATTATCGTATCAATAAATCTTCTAGTTTTGAAATTTATTTCATTTTAGCTTCTTAACGGTGAAAGTTGTTAAGTAATGTTAGGGAGCTACTAGCCATAATCCGGAGAAGGGGTTGTAGTGGATAGTATTATGCGAGGGTCGGAAGAGGATCATAAACAGAGCTCTCACGATTATCGACTCCGTAGAAAGGAAACCCCGGGTTCACCGAGTTTAGGAACTCTAGAGTAAACGCATAAGACCTTCTATCGGCAGCAAGTGACTGGGAAACGAAGGTCCTTCGAGGAGTAGCACTAGTAGTAGCGCTCACCTGCTCGAATGGCATTCGGCTGTTGCGTACAGTACCAACATGATTTCGATCATGGGTACGCAGCAGTTTATCCAAATCGTGCGTTGTATGGGGAAGAAACCACCCTAGAGCGTAGAGAGGATAAATCCGACATTGATGTAAGGATGTGCTAGAAAATAGATTCCCCGTACGACCAACAATATTTAGTTAATGAAAATATGGTCATACAATTTGATCATACAACATGGTCATACAGTCTTGAGCGACACATGTGCATATTAGTTAATACATAGTAAGTTCTTACTAATTTTACTAATATTAATTAGATATTTGAGTATTTGTTAGCAAAGTGGAAGTAATACGGGCTTAGTCAATTTTTATAACTATACTTAGAAATAATGTATATTTGTATTTATTTATATATATTAATTGGATATTTTGGTAAGAAAACATATGAATTATCAATATCTATGTACTACTGGCTATGTGCCAGTCTCAATTAATTTCATTTTTGCAACTATTTTCGCGCGAAAACATTTAAAAACCTTACATAAATTGTTTAAGTTATGTATCCCCATTAAAATATTTTGTTAATATCATTTAGTTAGCATCCAGTATCAGAACTATTTTTATCTGTAAATTATTAAAATTTATTATTTATTTTATTATTATTATTATTATTATTATTATTATTATTATTATTATTATTATTATTATTATTATTATTATTATTATTATTATTATTATTATTATTATTATTATTATTATTATTATTATTATTATTATTATTATTATTATTATTATTATTATTATTATTATTATTATTATTATTATTATTAACTATTTTGTTGATATAATTTAATGCAGTATTTGCAAGTTGTTGTGTTACTTTATGATTTTGTAATAATTTACTTAAAACGGTTATTATATTTACCATATTTAACATAAATAATTTATTATTTGATGGTAATATTTAAATAATTTTTTGCTGGTTCATTACTTTGATTCAATATTAAGTTGATACAACATTTACATAAAACTTTATTATATTGTATTTCTTAAATATTTTAATGAATTATGTTAAAATTTATTAATTTGTAACAAAAACATGTATGAGTATCCAATTTTTAGAATTATTTGATTACAAGCAATCTCTACATAGATCGTTAGAACCCAAAATGGTATTATTCCATCATAAAAATACATAAACTTTATTATAATATTGTTTTGATAATTTGCTTCAGTATAATTTTTATTATGTTTTTTTTGCAATATCCATTCATTTAAAATGCAATATCGATGCAATTTATTACTCAGACATCGAGATTATGAAGAGGTCCTGCATATATTAAGGTTATGTACATCATCCAATCAAAATTGTAATTACATTGCATTGGTTGCATACATTATATAAATACGATGACAACTTCGATCATTATTTCGACATGCAAACCGAATTTATGATAGTAAAGAATTGTATCCATACTTTACATTTTCTCTGATTTCCTATCAATTATAAATTTTCTATGCCAATCAAATTAATCAATACCCAATTTTCAAGCTTACTCGCAATAATATCTTATGCAGATTGTAATTTAGTAAACGAAATTCTAAATACAATGAACATCAAGTTAAGAAAAAAACCACATATATATTGGCTACGATAATGCAAAGTTTTATATTGCTAATAGAGAAGTAAATTTTATTGACGACTTTCATTGGTATACAAACATCATTATCCAAGGATACAAGATCGATTCAGATGATGTCATGACTCCAATTTGGAATGTCAATAATGCTAGAATGTCATTTTAATAAATTTTTCATAAAATGTTTGGTTTTTTATTGTGCAGATTAGTTTCCGTCTGTTTTTTTATTATTTTTTTAAAGGACAATTAGTTTACTTTTTATTGATTTATTGTGTGTTGACCCCTCTTTACTCACATTGTACTCACCTGATACCCGTCTGTTACTAATTTACACATAGTAAATCAATTTACTCACTCGAACCACAATTACATATTTACACAAATAATAAACTTTAAGTTAAAATTAGCTTATAAAATATATTTAAGTAAAAATTTAAGTATAAACTTTATAAATTTACTTCATAGTATCATTAATTAGTTTAGGTAATAAAATTATAATAGACAAAATTAATGTTAATGAAATGGTAATAATAAAAAGTCAAAGTTTTATAAAAATTAAAAGATAACGCCAATAATAAACTTTTCGATAGCATAACTATCATCTTCAGGTACTCAAAACCAACTAAAAATATTATGAATTAACATTTAATTTAAACAAATTATTTTTTATTAATTTAATTTTGTAATAAATAAATATTTATAAAATATATTCAAATAACTTTTAATTAATTTAAAATTTCATTTATATTATAACTTTTTAAAAAATTTAATGTAATTTAAAATTTCAATTATTTTAATAATATTAAAAACAGTTTTTTTAAAAAACAATACATTGGTGGGTTACTGGGTATTATACTTTGTTTTAATCTTTCCCTGGTTACCCTGGTAACGCCATATAAATATTTTCTTACTGCCACTCGACACCCGTTGATAAGCAACGTTGGAAATATGCTCGAGCGGGTAGGTCATTCGCAAAAAGTGAGCGCTATTTCTAATGCTGTAATTGCTCGAACGATCTCTGGGTCCAACGAGCTGTCGTTAGAAGACTTGTGCTCGCTTTAGATTATTAGGTCCCCTTACTGAGGCATTTTCACAACTTTTCAACTACTTTGTAGTACTGATTTCAACCAAAATTCAGTTGCATATTTTTATCTTGTTCTACTGTGTACTTTACAACTATTGTGCAGTAATGTTTTCAGCAATATTTTCAGGTTAATTATGTCGTAAGCTTTATGGTTAGAGTTCGTCATAGTATAAAGGAATCCGACAATGATTTTTGAAAACGAACACTTACAAAACTTCTGAAAAATACCATTTAAAATATCGGAAATATGTAATTATAGGACAGACAGATATGGTTTACAAATTAAAATATATTGGAAGTCAATTAAGCTTTATTCAACAATCGAGCAGCTCGGCGTTTCGACCGCTCCTTTCGCCCGGGTCGATAACTGTTCGTCGTTGTTGGCGTTATTGGTGGGGTTTCGGTCGCTTCTCGATATGCTAATTGAGCCGGAGCGAAGACGAGGGGGTAAGTTACGGCTACCTCCTCTTGACAGGCGGCTAGCGCAACTTCCAGCCCCTTTATTTGCGTCCTGAGGCTCTGATTTTTTTTTGTTTTTCATCCGCCCATTTCTTTTGGGCTGCAGTTAGTCGCTGATGGAGTAGTTTTACTTTCTTGGGCTCCACCCATGAAGCTTTGGTTTGTTGAATCTCTTTGGACATCTCGCTAAGTTGAGCGTAGAAATCCTTATTGAGCTTACGGGAATATTCTAGCTCCTTCCGTAAGCTTTCCAGTGGATCCATAGCTGTAAAACAAGAATGTCAACTTAGATTTCACCAGTCGTAATTCAAAATAATGTTCAGACAAATTTTTGGGATATTAAACTCTGGTCAACGAAATTCAGAAAACAAAAACAGAACAATTAATTATTTATTGGCAAATGACATTCAATCCTAGTAGAGTCACTAGGGATAATTTCCACCATACCTGTAAGTGGAGTCGGACATTGATGTTACTCAACCACTCTCTCATCCTCGGTTGACTGGGTGGAGGGGTGACCGTAGTATACAGACGGGTCTCTTTGTATTTCGGATTGGCCTGGAGCTGAGTTGTTTCATGAAATGATAGGACTCCGCGATCCTACCATTGGAAATGTCATCCTCGACGTTTGCCAGGTAATTACTGGCCCAGTCTACCAGGGAGTTGGCCCGGCGCTGACAGTCTTTGAGGCATGCTAGAAGTGCTCGAGCTCGATCATGAATTTCTTGGGCCGGGCTTGGGTCGCCTGGTTGTGCTTTCTGCCTAAACTGTCTCATGGTATTCTCCACCATGAGCATATCATCTCGCCGGTTCTCTCCGGGTTGGGGCATATCGGGGTATTTCTCCTTGCAGGTGCGTCTCCATATTTGTCGCCACTGATCTGCGACGTGAGTGGGGACGAAGACGAGGGATCCTGATCTTTCTGAATGAGTAGTAAATTTAAGGGGAACTAATTAAAGACTTTTCGTAATTAAATATGTCTACTCGATTGGGGTATATTTGGAAACGTTACTCCCTAGGTCTTGGTCCGGTGAGCTAATATCTTAGTTCAATGGATAGTTTCATTAATGCAGAGTCGCGTCAACGTTAATTGGCAAAAAAATCAAACATGTTACGCCCGAGATTATAGTCATTGTAGTAAAAGAAATTAATTACAAGTGATTAAACATATCAAAAATTAAGTCAAACCCCTAAACACATCTCGAAATAGTTAGCTTACGCAAGGGTTCGTAAGTTAATTCGAAAATAATTGATATGCCTATATTTAAACGTAATTCTGAGTGAATGAAATAGTTAAAGATTCCGTAAAAATTAATTCGAAAAGAGGTACCATGCCTAAAAACTTCTCGGAGCTAAACTACCTAAAATGATTTAATAATAGCTAAAATATCTAAACACTTCCCAAAAAAAATAGTTCGATTTCTTAAAATAATTCGCCTGAGTTGAAAATGCCCAATGATAAGAACTTTTCTTAGAATAGTTTAAATTAATTAAGAATCATGTAACATAATGCAAATAATTAGAACTTCCACAAGGATTCAAAACCATTAGAACTTGTCATAACATAATTCATATAATTAGGGTTTCCCAAAGATTAAGCTAATTAAAAATTTTATTTCCATAAATTACTTTAAACAATTTGGCTTTTCTAAAAAATAATAATGAAATTTCGCAAACTAGTTTAAATAATTAGAATTTTCTAGAATGATAAAGTAATTCAAAAGATTAGCATTCTCAACTCAGATAATTGAACTACCTACTAAGTCATAAACCTAATTCTAGCGGTTAAGGTTGGGATCCATAAAGTTCGTAACAATGGGAGTTGAATGAGAGCAAAGTAAGATTATTATTTATTAAAATTAAATTTCATGGCCACTGCACTTTGATCGCTCATCTTATTCTAGTTATTGGGCTTGACATCATGGTTTTCCTACGGCTTGCACCGGATAAATAGCAAAATCATAACAAAAGGAATATAATTTACCTAAGGGCTGCCTTCTAATATAATGTCCTCTCTTACGATCCTGGCCACGGGGTACTTATCCAACGAATTCCCTTGTCGATTCATCTCCAAAATATTTCCTGGTCTATTAGAAACTTAATCTGCCGCGTTGAATTGTCACCGCCCAATATATAGCATCGGGGTGCCATTTACGGATTCGGAAGAGAATATGCACACCGACCAGTAGCGAGCGTGTGTCGCAAAGGTCACTACTGCGGACATTTCTAAGTGAAGTTTTCACCTAATCTGAGCGTGTGTCTACTCGCAATTCAGTGGTCGTGACATTTAACTTCGCGTATACTGGTGAAATTGAGAGACGCATTATTCGGCATGTGAGATAGTACGTATAGATTTATTTTCTGGTAAGTTTTCAATTTTATTTTCGCTGATTTTATTTAGTTCAAAAAAAATTTTACATAAGATCAGCTTTATTTAGATTGATTTAATTCTAATAAGTTTCACAATAAAAAAAATCGACTTAATTCTAATAAATTTGAATTTAATTCAATTCTAATAAACGTTACGGAAAAATCAGTTTAACTTAGGTTTAATTAAATTTTAATAAGTTTTACACAAAAAAAAATCGGCTTAATTCTAATAAGTTTAAATTTAGTTCAATAGGTTTTACATAAAATCAGTTTAAATTTCTAATATATTGTACCTACGTTTTTGTTCTAATAAATGGTACATAAATTTTAACTCTAATAAATTGTACTTAAATTAATTTAATTCTAATAATACTTTACCTTACCACTACGTTTTCCGTCTAACTCGAGTTGCGTTTGGAGCTTATTAATAAATTATGCCACATAAGTTTTTGTAATTCAATATACGACGGATTTCACTAGTTTGGACGATTGATTTGTCATTCATTTTACATTTACTAATCACTCTATAAAGGAAAGGAAAAATGAAGTTTCGAAATTAATTAATTTATTTAAAATCTAAGTGATGATTATTTGATCCTTTTTTCCTTAGGAAACGGCTGGTAATAGTCCGCGGATTTGGGCATATCATTTTTAACACTCAATAGCGAAGTTAAATTAGGAATATGATTTTTAGGATAATTTACTTGAAGGTAAGATTGCATCATGGTAAGCCGGATCAAGTCCTCCGGGTCCGCGTCGATCTTCGGGAATTCGTATTCGCTTATGGAGCATGTGCTGTTTGAATGATATTAAACTGATCCTCTGTTGGTTAGATTTTATAGGAGAAGCATATCGATTGGGTTAGAGAATTTCAGTTGGCGTGTCTAGTCAGTCAGTGTAGCTAGGCCCCTCACTGCGTGTTACTGGTGTGTGGCCACGCCTTGACATTTTAGTTGTCGATTTACTAGTGGTAAGTGCACGTGTCCCTCTTCATAATGTCGACTAATTTTATTGATTGTTAGGCACCAATTGAATTGGATTTTATGGACAGGGAAAAGTTATTAGTACATTCGCCTACGCAATCACGATCATTTCAGGTGAACAATTGTCCATGGATTGTTACTATTATCATTCTTTTCGACGAGGGGTCGTATAGAAGGAGTCGTCGCTAGATTGGCCTAATTTTTGGAATGATTTCGAAGATTTACACAACGGAATGGTACGTTACACTTATAAATCGCTGTCACGGTTCAACTATTTGTTTTAGATCGGTGGTCTCTTCTAAAGAACGTGCGTCATTTTCTCCGGTTCTGGAATTAATCCTCAAACTGTCCTGGGCTTATCTCACATCTACTTCCCCGGGTTGCCTCAGGGGTGTCATTCGATGTTTTTAGGCCCCTTATGATTCTCGTGTAGAATTTTTGTCTCGGACATTTTAACACTTATGGATAATGTGATGTCTTGATATTTTATGCGTTCTCTTTGTTGATTTTAACCAAGTCACATAAGATTCCCACTAATCCATGAAGAAAAACGGACATACATTAATTTTTATTATTGTTTAATTCGGCTAATTAGTAATTATTGTAAGAAATTTTTTATAACTAATCACTCAAATATCTGTTCGAATACCTGATGTATGTTGTGGGGTTAAATTTTAGGAGAATTTTATAAGTTTTCATCGTCAAACGGAGCGCTTTGGTTTAGGGATTTTATACTAGCTACACCTTTGGGTAAATTTGAGTATAAATTACGTCTATGGGTCCTTAATTTCGGGTTTTAGGTTTTCTTTAGTTGACGGTTAATTTGAGTAAATTTCACATAGTTCCTTCGATTTAATAACTTTTAACAACTCTGGGAGGTTTGCTAAAAGCTGGGTATCTATTAGTGTGGTGTTTCTGATTAGCTTTCTTATGGACTTGGTTGAAATTTAATCTTTTATATTAATCTAATTTTTGGGTTTAAATTATAAAAAAGATCCTTTGCGTCTGCGTACTAAATTCGGTTTCATCGTCTCGAGTTACTCATATGAGGGTTATTTTGGTTGAAGGGTATTTGAGCTAAATGCTATTAGACGAATTTAATTAATAGATTTCATATTTTCTCATAGCAACGATTTATATTGATTTCCCGGTCACCTTCTCCTGTTTGATCCTAGGCGCATTTGTGTTTATTTTATAATTAATGAGTGCCCACTGGACTACTCGGTGTGATGATTTTGAGCCGTGTGTAGAATAATTTAGGTCGAATTTAAAGAAAACGAGAGACGAGGAAGTAGCCAAAGACCACTTCCTTATCCCTCCCTTCTTCTATACGATACGGAATAATATTGACGTTCCGACCCCTGCGTTCCGCACGCTGGAGTCCTTCACGGGCACGAATCATTGGCGATATTCCACGCACTTACACGAATTCGAATAATATGTTGATTTTACTATCTTGTGAGGGGTCTTTGGCTGTGGGCCGGAAAAATTTCGACAAATAAAATTATAAAGAAAAATGAGTTTAAGGTATTATAAATAATTTATTAATATTAAAAATAATGTAACAAGTACTTGCTCCAGTGCATAAAGAAATAACATAAAAATATCACTCTCCCCACGCCGAAACCCAAGCAGAGCTCTAACGAGGTTGCGAGGATGCGACGTGGAGAGGATTTCCAAATAAAACTCTCACTTACATAGATTTTTAAAACTGTATATATGATTTTCAAAAACGATTCAAGTTTGTAAAACTGAAAAACGATTAAAAATTATGTGAAAATGAGTCGGTATATATACTTATTTTTTGGCCCTAACCTTGCGTGTTCTTTTTGATTTAGTAAAACAAAATTTGACCTTGGAATTTTCTAGTGTATTCTGATCTTAATTTTTATTATTTTGCAATTTTATTTGATAATTTTTCTTTTAGAATTTTTATTGAATTATTTCTAATTCAAATTCTTTGAATTTTTATTTTATTTTCATGAAATTTCGCATTTTGTTAAATTATCAAATTTCGGTCAAATTTGTTAGGTTTTCGTGTTATGTTTATATTTATATCGTGCGGATCTTGTTGCCTTTTGTTATTATTTTAATTTATTTTTATGTTTATTATTTTATATGTAATTGTCTTCTTTCTCATATTTTGATAGGGTTTAATTGGTGTTTTAATAGGTTTGAGTTCAAATCTGCATGTTATATTTGCATGTGTGTTACCGATTCATTTAAACATTTACAAGGCTGTTTGTGTTCTGGCCCAACAACATAAACATGATTTAACATACGTAAACTATTTAAAAAAATTCAAAACATTCGTAGTCACAGCACTTTGCACATTAATCTTTGGATCCAATGACCATATCAACAATGTTTCATATATCACGCGTTCCCAATAATTATTAAAACTTTTCAACAAAATTCTAAAATCAGACATTCCTATTTCACTTTTACATCCTCTACTGTGCTCACTAATATTGGTCAAACCCTTCAATCGACAATGCTCTAGAACTCAAGTACAGAGATAACATCAAGTAAACAACCCTAAAATATGAGGGAAATGTAATTAAATATAAAATCCAAAAAACATAAAAGTAAATTAAAATAATAACAGATTTGCATCAAGATCAGCACAAAATTAACATAAAAAATAACAAAATAACATGAAAATTTGACGAAAATAGATAAAATTTATAAACCAATAAAACTGGTTAAAATAAAATATTTCTGATTATAAATATTCAATTAAAAAATAAATAAAATAAATTATTTATTTAATGTAGAAAAATGATAAAATTAAAATTAGATATTACAATTAAAACCAAGGTCATATTTTGTTTTAATGCATCAAAAAGAACACGCAATGTTAGTGTCATGATTTTAATCACTTTGTAAGCAATCACTTTTTCTCATAAGAAACGTTTTTTTATCAGGAAAACTAGTATTGTGTATCAATAGCTTCAGTTAACAAAAGTCTCGAATCTCTAACGAATCATTAATGAAACGCTATCGGACAACTATTTCGAAGTGAGGACGAATGAATTTTCTGAACTTGGTGTAGATATTAAATGATGTAATGATAAAAACAATTATATGAGTTCGAATAGACTGAATTTTCAATGTGTCGACATTTTCCGGCCCACAGTCGCACAAACTACAAGTTATTAAATTATTACATAACTATCGATCTGTGTAAGTGCGGTTCCTCCGCCTATAGCTTGTGCCCGTAAGGGTCTAGTTGTGCGTAACGATGGACTCGAACGTCAAATCATCTTACTCTATAGGAGCAGTGGAAAGATTGGGGACTAGTCTTTTGTCTGGCCCTCTTTCACCCATCTCCCGAAAATTCGACCTAAAATTCAGACAACATATCGGCTAAACACACTAAGTAGTTCAGTGGACACTCATAAAATCTAATATCAACATACATTCCTTAATCATGGGTAAAGGGAAAGGGGATTTTTGAGATCGATGCAACTGTTAAAAAATCAATAATGCTTTTAAACTTAAACTAAAGTAAATCTGAGTAACTCTGAAAAAGACTATTTAAAATCAATTCCTCAACTTAAATGGAGAAAATATAATTACTTATGGTGGGTTACAGAGGTTCACTATTTGTTTAAATCATCTTATTGTTACCCCGGTAACGCCATACAAATATTTTCTAGCTACCACTCGGCACCCGTTGCTAGCAACGTTGGAAATGTGTTCGAGTGGGTGGATTGTCCGCAAACAGTGAGCACTATTACTAATACTGTAATTGCCCGGACAACCCTCGGGTTCAACGAGCTGTCGATTGAAGACCTATGCTCGCTTTACAATGTCCCCTGTGTGAGAAAGTTCAAGATCAGACTCATGTTGACCGGTAGAAATAGAACGATGTTCAGGTGACGCGGTGTGAATACTCATGACTTTTCGACAATAATTCGATATTAATTGCATCTTACCACATACTACTTTAGATTAGTTTAACAATAATTACAATTTTATTCAAGAAAACAAGAAAAACCGATTAAGATAGACAATATCGGTGAGTTAATTCAGTACTAAAACGATATCGGATACTTTAGGTCAATTTGCTTGTCAGACGCGCGGCTCTGCGTCGGGCGCGTTCTTTGCGTCCCGGCAGGTGATTGTTTGACGGCACTGCCGATGGGGTCGCTAATAGTGTGGAATTGCCGACTGAATCCCGGTACGCCAATTGAGATTGGGCGAAGATGAGAGGGTAAGTCACCGCTTCCCCTTCGCGACTGGCAGCCAGGGCGACCTCCAGTCCCCTTATTTGCGTCCGGAGATTCTGATTTAGTAGGCGTTCCTCAGCCCAACCCTTTTGAGCAGCGGTGAGGCGTTGGTGGATGGACTTGAGTTTTGCCGGGTCCACCCAGGTAGATTTCACCTGCTGAACTTCCTTGGTTAGCTGAATTATCTGCTCGTATAGAGATTTGTTGGATTGCTGGGCGCGGGATAATTCCTTTTGTAATAGTTTGGCGGGTTCCATGACTAATAAAAATAAAATGATTAAAAAGGTAGTTTACTGATGGAGTGAAATCATGTAATGTTAGGTTTATTTCAAACAAGCTACTGAAAATTATTTAATGATAATAAAACTTCTAGTCAAGCGAAAACAAAACAAAGAAAAATTCACAAATTTAGTTTTAATTATCAACAATTAAATCAAAATACTAAAAGAAAACAATTGTTTTAAATCGTCACTAATCGAGATTAGGTTTATGTCCCTTCATGGAAATCTGTTCGCCACCCACTCCTCGGGTGTATAGCCTGAGATCGACATAGTCGGTCTCTTGGTATTGCGGGCTCGGGTCGTAGTGGTTTGCGAAGCCTGGGTCGGGGAAATTTGTTGTGGATGCCAATAGTTGTCGGCGATCCGGCCCGCCAGCAAATCTTCTTCAACGTTCGCCAGATACTGGCGAGCTCGGATCACCTGCAGGTTCACTTGGCGCTGATGCGCCTCCAGGTTTGTGAGCAGCCACCGAGCCTGTTGGTAGATCTCTTCGGCCGGGCTCCATTGGTCGGCCATTCCCTGTCCCAGCTTGTTTATGTCGAGAAACTTCGACGGGGGGAAATCGGGACATTTCTCCTGCCTATATGAGCCCAGGCCCATCTCCATCGGTCGGCGAGAGAAATTGTCGTCTGATCCGTCGAATTAGTTACTGAAAAGAACATTATTAATCTGGGTGTTTTTAGCAACAGAAATGATTATAATGGGTCTCTTGCACTTAATTGAGCCTATTTCTTCCACTCTTATATATATAAGTAAATTTTAGTCGATCTTCCAAACATCCTATAGGGAAAGTGATTGGTTCATTTCAAATGCTTTGTTTCATTTATTATCGTACATTTTCATATCTGCAATTAACTACTTCATGCAATTTTTTAAAACGTCGAGTAAGTAATATTGCAACATTGTGTCCATCGAAACATTTGGGAACGAAATACTCTCTCAACACTCAGATAGAAGTTAGCATTTTTTGGGACTAGGACTGCGACAAATTTTCCATTGTAATTCATGGATTTTCTGATAAAATTTAATGACAACAAATCCCTTTTTCACCCAATTTTTTGAATATTGGACAACCTCCTTTCCCTAAATTATCGATCGACAATGATTGTTTCATTAAACATTACATCTGCGCTATGATTAACTATTCTGTGCTAGACTCCTGAAACTTTTCGAAATTGAATAAAATAGTAAATGTAGAGCATGATGACATAACTGATATTGCTATAAGGAGGCGGATAAATACTATGGGGGGGGGGGGTTTGTGATGTCTGAGGTTTGAAGGACTAACTGCACTCGGTCGGGGATTATTTGCGGGGTGATAAAAAAAGAAAAACTTATGTTAACGGCGACAGGACTACTATGAATATAGCTTGGGGATAAAGATCGATCGATTAACAAAAAAAAATATCATTTATAATCATAAGTTAAATATAATTTATAATAATCTCACTCTCCATTATCCTATCTTGCGTCGTCGTAGCTTCTTCATTAAATATTCCAGGCGCCGACATCACTTCGTCAGAAATTGGTTGCGCATTCATATCCAGAAAGAAAAAATCCAGAATAACTTTGTATCGAGATTACAATTAGGTTTTATTTAGGTGATGAGGCGGGGGTGTCTGTACACAATGATTGTTGATAGCAGGAAAATCGATTGATTCTGATGAATTATTTATTTGGTGATGAATAGAAGGGCGACGTAAATGTTTAGGTCAAATTCAATATCCGTTGGTCGAGTGATTGGCGGGTTAGTTTGTGTATAATTAATTTGGACTTTTCATCGTAGACATCAGAATATGTGAAATTTTATGGTGATCGATTTTCCGATGATTTTGTGGTAATTCAGAGTTTATTCTGCTATATTATCTAGTAAGTCCTTTTATGCGATTATTTCCTATTATAACGAACTTTCTTTAGTTGGCGATGGAGGTCACTACTAAATATGATGGAAACGAATTCGGAAACCTATTCCTGTTTTGGGTTATACTGATCCCTTTGGATTATTTTATCGGACGAGTTATTATTTCTATGTCGATGCTGATTATCCGTAAGTGGGGTTATTAATTTAATTAATTTATTTCGCATAGTTTTGCAGGGATTGTAGGGATTTCAATGGGGTTATATTAATTCAGGTATCCGATATAATTTTGTGGAGAAATTTATTTGATAAGTGGGATTAATCTTTAATGGAATAAAATTGTCTATTCAATGAGTTTTTATTTTTCTATTCTATTCAAATTAACTCGATTTTATTGATCACGTTTCATAAACCCTACAAATATTGCATGAATAGTACTGTATCTCATCACTTGTTCCGATGATTTGGATCAATTCTTACCGAACAAAATCTCGATGGCTACTTTATGATTTTTCGATACAAGACAGTTTTGGGGTGGTAAGATCGCAATAACCACTGAATAGCTAGAATTATGGTAATAGTTCGGAAGTTATGGTTGGTTTTAATTATTGCTGATGTCGTTCTTTGTGAGAGTGTTTGAAAAGGGTGCGTTTGCTAACTATACTGATGGATATACTCTAACTTGGGTTAATTAAATTCTCTGCTTTACTGAAAGTTTAGGGTGAGTTGGTTTCAATAACTATCATTACAATTATGTCCTTATCGGGTTTCCTGATAACTATTTAACTATGACGTTAATTCATAATTCCCCTTCTTTAAATTCATATCAAATTTAGATTTATGAGAAAAAATCCTTTAATTACATAGCGGTTATTCCGTCTTTTATAGGGGTGTTTGAAAAGGCGCGTACAATTTTGAACTTAGAATCTGATCAAATTCTTTACGTTACCGGGAGTTTGAAGCGATTTATTTGATCACGATTAGAAATCTATAATTTATAGTTAAGTTGAATTTATTAATTTATTTCATTTCATATCAGCGATTTCATATTAATTTATTCCCCATACCCTTTCCCTTTAATAAGCCTTAAAACGCATTTTATGTTTATATTATATTTAATGAGTACCCACTGGACTACTCGGTGTGGTGATTTTTAGCCGTGTGTAAAATAATTTAGGTCGAATTTAAAGAAAACGAGAAACGAGGAAGGAGCCAAAAGACCTCTTCCTTATTTCTCCTTTCTTCTACACGGGATAATATTGACGTTCCAATCCCTGCGTTCCGCACGCCGGGTCTTCACGGGCACAGATCATCGGCGATATTCCACGCACTTACACGAATCTGAATTGTATGTTGATTTTACTGACTTGTGATGTGTATTGGCTGTGGGCCGGAAAAATTTCGACAAATAAATTAATTATGAAAAACAAATTCGATTTTAACATTATAAATATTTATTAATATATTAAAAACAAGATACAAATTACTTGACCAAAATCATTCAATAAAATCATAAAAATACATCTCCCCCCACGCCGACATCCAAGCAGAGCTCTACCGAGGTTGCGAGGACAGGACATGGAGAGAGAGTTTTCCAAATAAAACTTCTGCTCACCTAAAATTGAACTTAAATAGATTTTTAAACAAAAGCTCAAAAATGATTTTTGATTTGAAAAATGGTTAAATTTTATGTGAAAATGTATCGGTAGTTATACCTATTTTCTGTCCCTAACCTCGCGTGTTATTTTTGATTTAGTAAAACAAAATTTGACCTTGGAATTTTCTAGTGTATTCTAATCTTAATTTTTATTATTTTTTCATTTATTTCGATAATTTTTTATTTGAAATGTTTATTGAATTATTACTAATTCAATTTCTTTGATTTAAATTTTATTTTCATGAAATTTTCCATTTTTCCAAATTTCGGTCGAATTCATTGGGGTTTTCATGTTATGTTTGTATTTGTATCGTGCGGATCTTGTTGCATTTTGTTATTATTTTAATTTATTTTTATGTTTATTATTTTATATGTAATTATCTTTTTCCTCATATTTGATAGGGTTTAATTGATGTTTTAATGGGTTTGAGTTTAAATTTGCATGGTATATTTGCATGTGTGTTACCGATCCATTTAAACATTTTTCAAGGCCGTTCGTGTTCTGGCCCAACACTTATAAGAATCTAACTAAGAAGACACCCAATTAAAGCCCAATATTAAATCTAAATTATGAAAAGTGACGAGTATATGGATTCGATCAGGATTAAAACCAATTAAAGAACGCAACTTTTAATCTAAATTAAAGAAATCCAAACGAGTTACGGAGATATGACCAGAACTAATCCCAATCAAAAATCAGTCTAAGTTAATGAAAAGTAAAATGATCACCGAAACTATTAAGAAAACAAAATTAACAGGTTTGAAATTTAAGTAAAGACAAATTAAATGATTTAAATTAATAGGACCGAACCCGATCAATCTTGAGCATACACTAAAAGGAAGTCGAGCAGCTATAAAATCTATTAATATAGAACCCAATCAAAATCCGTTTTCAACTCAAGTTACCCAAAATCCCGAGTGAGAAAAATTAATTAGGTATAAACTAATTAATGTCGAACGAAACTACGTCAAATTCAATAGTATAATTAACGAGACCCTTGCCATAAGGACGAAGATATGAGATCATTACAGTAAAATTCCATAAAACTAGAGATACAAAGCGGTACAGTAATAAGTGAGACCAAGATTCCACCCAACCATAACGTTTAATTCCACACTAATTACAACTCAATAGAGTAATTTTACGGGAAATGAACTTCCTTCGAGAATAGCAATAATGATAACTTTACCCGCTTGATTGTAAGGCTTTTTTAAGTTGAAAAATGGATAATCAACAGTTAGCTTGAGAGGCTCATGTCTAGACCAGATTTCCATGACATGGCGGTAGAAATGAATTCTTAAATATAACAATACCAAGATTCCACCCAACCATAACGTTTAATTCCACACTAATTACAAGTACTAATAGTAAATTTCGATTCACATAATATCGATAATTACAACAGATAAATCAATGAAAGACAACGACGATAAAATAATTCATCAAAATAAGAAGGTTAAATTGATGATTATAACGCCACAACACTGAAAGTCATAAAGAAATTAAACACCTATAAATCCATGCCAATTCTGAGTTTTCGATGGATCAATCCGTGCTGGCTGGAGTACGAATGGTAGAATCTAAGAAGGATGCATTAGTTGTACAGCTGATAATATACTTGAATTACCCAAATCCCGGACAACGTTGACGCCCAGAGTCCGAATTTAAGAGACCAGCTACTCAGCTAAACATATGGATTTCTGATTGAATAAGTCACATAAGATTCCCACTAATCCATGAAGAAAAACGGACATACATCACAAAACCATCTGAGACACTGATAAAAGTAAATCAACTGAAACCAGAATATATCCAACTTAATAACCACGATAATTATGATTTTGACCGATAAATAATAGCGTGATTACCACTAACAACCGATAGCTGCATTTGGGAAACATAAACAAAACGCGATGAGTAACGTCAACCACCTAGACAACAATAGTCAATTTTCGAACATTACACTTTGACTTTTGATCGAAATAAAATAAATAAATAAACTTCAGCGGTCAGCCGAGTAAAATTTGGTTTAAATCTAAACCTCTACGATAATCGAACAAATCTCAGTACTATTTATTAAACACACTTGACAATTCGGCCAGTATGTAAGCGGTATAAATACCCCGACTGCACTATTAAAATGAGAATAATCTAACGTGAATTCAATGACAAACAATTCGACTAATGAAAGACGTAATAATAAAGATGTGAACCGAAAACGATCTAAACCCGAACAACCGACAGTGAAAGTAGACCCGGATTGTGAGCAAATTAGCCATGGACAAGGTACATTGATTTTGTGGTCTAAAATTCATACATCCTAGTAAACAATCAAAAATCACATAACATATGCACCAATTAACTAATAAATCAGATTTTAATTTATTTTAACTATCAACACACCATATTCTATTTGTTTCTTCTAGCACTCAATCCAACCGAGTTCGAATGGTTTTACGACTCTCGAGTCACTCTGACCGTTCCAGTTGGACATGCGGCACAGTACCGCCAAGCACTCTGTAATCGTGGTTACACTCTATCAATATACGGAAGAAAGGAACGGCCCCACCGAAATATGAGTCGAGACGATGTAGTGGAATTCCTAAGCATCGCCATCAAAAGAAAACCAGTCAGAAATTTGTCCAGTGAAATCATACAAAGAGCCGAAGTCACATTACAATCTTTGGAGCACTTAGAAAGAAAGTTTCGTTGACAAGCCAACATGGCAAGGAGATGACTGACACGAATAAACGCCGACATCGTGAGAGGCATAATACCAAGCACTGATGGTTTTGCTCCAGATTACAGGATCTCCTTCAAACTAGATGATCCCGCGCTTTCAAGGTTGGAGGCCATGGCACAACTCGTTTAATCCAACCTGATCTATTGAATCGTTTAAAAAATCGGCCACGAGTCGATCACGCTTGCGCACGGTGTTTCACACAACAAAAATTCACTGATAAGAAGCACAATAGATTTCCGGAAAAATGATCTGAAATCGTTGTAGCCAAATTTTTTTTTTGAATAAATGTTTAGTAATTGTGATTTAGTGCTGATTTGATATTGAAATTATTAAGAAAAATTTTAATCTTTAATAGCTAACCGATGTACCGAATAATAGTTTTCCTAAGAAATTATAGTGAATAAAAATTTAACATTAGACGCCTAACTATGCTAGTAAGATGACAAAAATTATGAAACACTTAGATAAGAATAAAAAAGAATTCGAACCATTCCTAATCAAAATTATGACGCTAACTACTGACGGTATGGCAGATTAAAGAAATTTATTTTGAATTCAGGCATGAAGACGACTCAGATACCCGGTCAGGAACTCAAGAAATTGCGCCACGTGAACACTGATCTGCATCGACAATTGTTACAGTTATGCCCGGAAATACACAAATCAAGGTCACCTCGATCAAGCCGAGGTAAGCCAAACTTATTAGTGTTTAAATGATTTCTCCAATTTGAGTAGAGATATATCGTCAAAATTTCATGCCAAAACCCTATCAAATATTGAAAAGGTTAGAGTCCAATTATGAAATCTAATTGTGAAATCTAAAATATGGTAAACATCAGTAAATGTTTAATAAAATAATTATAAACTAGTGGTAATCAGTAATATTTTGAATTATTTGATAACTATCAATATTGAAAAAGTGTTGGGCATAGAGCCAAAAGTAAAACAAAAACAAATGTAATTAAAACAAAAAAAATAAAAAGACGAGAATAAGGAAAATGGTCACTGCACATATACACGCACCGCAAGAAGAGATCAAAAATAAATAAAACATATTAATTAAAACAAAATAAAAATATAACAAAAGTAATTAAAACAAATATTAACTAAAATTCCTGAAAAAGCCTACAGCTGCAGAAAGAAACATACCGGAAATAAAATAAACTGCCAAAACCTTGCAAAATAAGGTTTAGAAAAAACACAGGCAGAAATAAAAATATCAAGGGCAAAAGAGTATTATAAAAAAAATAATAATAAAAATAAAACTCAACAACGTAATATTAATATATCAAAAAAAGAAAAGAAAAATATATAAAAAATTATAAAAATAATTTGAAATTAATAAAATAATCAAAAAACACTAAAAATCGCAAAAATCGCCTATGACCAATTTCATTATTTCAGACTTTATTTTTTCGACTGAAAACTTTGTTCTGACAACTTTGACGAAAACTTGATTTTATAAAGTAAGGAAGTTTTAGTTTTTCTTTCAATTTTATGTTAATATAACTTTAGTTATTAAATATAGATGTTCGTAATGTATAGTAATAGTCCTCGGATAGGCAGATCGGTGATCCGGTTGGTGGATTAAGTTCCCTAGTTGTGATCGCGGGTCGAGCCTATCTGGAATCTCGGTCTGTCCACGACGGAGCCTGGTCAAAAGACACAGGACCCTCCCCGTAGGGCACCGTTAAACGACTCGCAACGGCTGATGGAAACGTCAGTCGAGGAGAGCAGAAAACTCTAAATTGAAGGGAAGGGCGCTATCAGCTAAGGGTAACAAGGATGACCGCTTAGCGATCGTTAAGAAAATTTTTGTAAACCTCGAAAACGAATTGAACGGGGCAGGAGGGATACGCAATGACGGAAATTTTTGAACAATCCATATCAGGGAGAAAGTGTGAAAACTAGGGAAGTGTCAGGCAATTTTGTTTGAGACGTTTATGACCAATATCACGCTTTCAGGTTGATAGAAGTAAAATTAAAATATTTAGTTAGGACTCGCAATAATTTTGAATAATTCATAGTAAAGCCATGACCATACCACAATAACTAAAAATCGCTAGCTAACATAGAATCGACATGATTAGACCCGTACGTTCATAATCTACTCTCGTGACGAATGTAAAACAATAGTGAAAGCACACATACTGATACGATACTTACAAATACACCGCAAATAGATATTGAGAGAAAATGGAAATAATCAAATTCATAAATATTCCAAATCCGAGTATAAAACGGAATGTTACTACACACCCTATATCGTGTTAACTATCCCGAATCACATAGTCCGTACCATGGTAACCGGATTCATAGACCAATAAATTTGCCGCAACTAGTAGGGAAACGAAAAAAACCACCTCACCTCACATTGAGTTAACACATAACTTCTACTCCAAATTAAATCAATAATAAATTTTTCCTTTTTGTGAGAAATAGAATCAGCAGGTCATTTATTGTTATCATTATTATTATCGTTAGTTTCATTATGATTATTATTATTATTATTATTATTATTATTATTATTATTATTATTGTTATTATTATTAGCATTATTATTATCACCCTTATTATTGTTGTCAATATCATCATTTTCAGCGCCATTCTTACCCCTTACCATCATAATTGTCGGCGATGTCATTATAAGTGCGATTATCATCACTATTTCTATCATTATATGTATTGTGAATGTTATCATCAACAATAACATCTCTAATTATTATTACTACATAATATAATTCATAAAAACCCTTTATCGCTACTGTTATCGACCCTACCTATCCTGTTCATCCCTATCGAGATCCACTCTATCGTTACCCTCACAAACGCCCCCATGATTTTCCATCTCTTCTAGAAATGATCATTTGCAACCCGACTAAAGGTAAATCTAAACGCGGACGTCTGATTTAGTTATTTTTATGTGACTTCTCACTGTATGGTTTCCCTCTTATCTTCTCCTTATACCTAATTCATTTCCGTGAAGCTATTCTCCTCGGTCTAATAATTACTATCGTATCACTAAACCATAACTACACTCCACGAATCACCACTAGGATCCCTAATTTTCACTAATATGATTCCTCGTTAATTTATTCCCAACTCTATTTTAGTTTATACCCAGAGTACTAAACTAGTAACAAGCATGTCCGATTCATCCAATCTTCCACGAATACCGCGATTTTCCCCTTCAATAATCGCCACCAGGCAGAAATTAGAGCAACTAGAAAAGAAACACGCCATTCTGCAGGCAAAATATCAAAAACTAAAGGGCACCTGGAGTTCGCCCGAAGCAACTCGCAAATTATTTCAGAAAATCTCTCGCTTGTCTCGAGCCAGAGATGATCTCGTGATTGAGTCGCGAAGCCAGCGAGTCACTATCGCTGAGCAAAGTGCCGCGCTTCAGCGAATATTTACTGAGAACGAGCTCAGGGCTCGTCTCACAGGCTGTAGTTGGGCGTAGGACCTCAACATCATTCCGCCCCGACACCTTCCTCTAAATCCAGTTCCACAACCATCAAATGAACCGCCCCCGAATGAATCAACAGGATCCCGAACAGGAATAGCGCGACGAAGGCCAAACCGAAATCGCCGTCGTCGTGAGAGGCGCCGGGCAGAAGTAAACCTCTTGAGAGTGAACGGAGGAGCAAGAGAACCAGCCATAGTCAATGACCCACCCCCGGCTTATGAAGAATTTGAGTTCCCGGACCTAGATCCGGATGTAGTTTATGCTCCTGCAATAACAATTTGTCCCCCACCTCCGCCTATAAACATCGATTTGGAGGAGGAGGAGAACGAAGCCTCAATCCTAAACCGCTCGTTAGAACAGTTAAACCTCACTCCAAGCGAGATCGCCGTCTTAACCTGTCGTGTGCCAACCAATATTATTTCACCCAGTGAGCCAGGATCTTCATCTCAGGGGAGACAGAACTCTACTGCCCCTTCTCCTCTCCACCGCCAACCGAAACGTCACTGTTTGCCGGTGGATATCGACATGGAAAATTAAATCGACGCCGAGCGGGATTTGCTGCAATAACCCACTCTTTTCTTTTGAGGAATATCAGCCAGACTATATCTCGGAATCCACTAGCATCTAATAATTTTTCTAACATTTATATAGTGTTTTATCCAGCCTTCTTAGCTGAAATTAAATAATTATAGTTATTAGTTCGTTTTGTTTCCTGGATGTATGAACTTGTCTATTTTATATCTTGATAATTTAATTATAATATAAAATTGGCGATAGGTTGATAGTTAACATTTAGATGGACGATGGTGAATTAAATAGTACCGAATCAAATTGATAATCGAAAATGACATAAATAAGGATGCGGATGTTGTGAGAGTGATAGTCCAATTAAAATAACCATACAAAATAGACTGAAATTGTACTGAGATTCTCACAGTTCTCTCGAAGTAATAGGTGTGTAGACTCAGGATTTTATCAGACAAATGTAATACTAAGATAGAAAGCGTAAGACCTTCCAGCGGCTGCTATGAACTTGGAAAAACAAAGGTCGTTCGAGGAGTAGCATTAGTAATAGCGCTCACCTGCTCGAAGGGCATTCGGCTGTTTCGTACAGTACCAACATGATTTCGGTTATGGGTACGTGACAGTGCACTAAAATCGTGGGGCGTACGTGGAAAAGTCAACCCTAGATTACAGATAGGACGGTTATCGACCAGGGATATGAGTTAGTTATCGATTAAGTTTTCCCGTACATCCAACAAAAGTTATGATATTTGATTAGTAAAATCATGATAATATAGCATTGAGCGAATCAGTTATATTCTCTCTCTATCTTTAAGATCATTATTTACACAAAAGGCGGAAATGATTTTCAGTATGAAGGACCATTTCAAATAATCAGATTCATCTCTCATCATTAGGTTAAACTCCAGTGTTATAACGGGTAAAACAGCGCAGAATCAAGTGATTGAAAAAGTGGACACAGTCTTAAAGAAGGGGAAGTTAAGATATTAATTTATGTTGTTTTAATAAAAAATGATTATTGGGAATTACGAATTTTAAAATGGAAGATATTAAACTTACAACTATAACTATATGACTTCACAACATGATTTTATTGATGAGAATTAGGGGAGTGTTAACTATTTTTATATTCAAATTTTCGTTTAGTGAAAGAACTAATCACAGGATTCAGAGAAGACATAAACCGGCTTTAGAAGAAAAAATATGAGATGGACCAACGATCTGAACTTTTGAAAATAAAGTGCCAGATGATGGAAGCTACGTAGTTCAAGCCGTACCAACTGAAGAAACTGTATCAGTTCAGAGCAATTTAAAAGAGCAGGCAGCTCAGAGACAAGTGGAGTAAGAAAAAAGCAACAAGAGAGTAAAAAAGAGCAAAACGAGACAAATTAAAGAGAAACCAGCGATTATTGTTGAAAAAAGATTGTCAGAATGAAGAAGCATTTGAATTTGTAAAATCATTATCTAGAGTTTCAAGTAATTTCAAGACAAAGCAGCGAGCAACTAAATCGATTTTACCAAAAGTAGTAGTCAAGTGGTTGCGAGTTTCATAGTACATTGTTAAGAGCTGTTCTTCCAAAATATGCCGTAATAAGCACGTAATACGTTTTGTATTGATATTCAATTATTTGTGACTTTGTGATTTGACAACCAACTTTTTTGACCAATAAAAGTTTAAATTGTCAGGAATTCGTTGTTATTATTAACACGGTTGGAGTCAGATCAATAATTAGTAATTTGACATTCCAGTGATAAATAATAACCTCAACAAGTTTATTAATTTTTTTAAATCAATTTGTACATTTTTAATAACCTTTGCAGGGACCCCACTGATCTTATAGTATTGTATTCAAATTTATCTCATCATCTGCACATATTAATTTTGAAAATTTTTCTTTCATCGATTTACTCTCAATTCTTCGTGTGTTCGGTCTTGTTGTTTTAATATAAAGAACGTTGGAGTCAAACATTTATTTCCTGTCGAAATCATTATTAAAATCTAATAATTTGTTAACTAATAATCGAAACATCGATCTTTAAGAAATATTTTTTTTAAAAATCAACAAATCCAAAGACAAAAGATTGGAAACATTGCAGCATTAATTATAGTTCGAATTAAATTAAAAAGCATTTAATAATCATAAACTCTTAATATAATTTTCAACAAAGACTTACTATTTTTTATTTATTTAATGCATATTATTTGCAATATACTGCTACCAATAAATCATTCAAATTTATCATTATAACATTTAATTAGATGTTTTCGCTAGTTAAAATAAAATAGAATAAAATTTAAAACCATCTGAGAATTTGAATTTATTTTAAAACGTGCTAACGGACAAAATTCGTTAAAAATAAATAGTTTCATACCAAATGTTAAAATTTCAGATCGTAATTTATTATCAAATTTAACATTTACCATTCTAAATAAAATGGCACGAATTTCATTGGTGTTTAAATGTATCTACATGTTTCATCGGCGATAGTGACAATTTTTACCATAGACTTATACACTAGACTAGAACTATTTTGATGTCTGAATGTCTGGTTATAAATATGTTAAAAATATTTTTAATCTAACTAAACAATTTTTAATTTTAATAGTGTTTCGAAATTTAATTTTTAAAATTACAATTCATTTTATTGGCTATATAAATCAATAACTACTAAATATAGTAATTACGTCATGTTTGTAATTAGGTATCCAATCAAATTCAATATTTTATTAAATATTGAAAATTGTTTTCTGTGAAATTTATATTTAATGGCTCCTAGAAAATTGAAATTTCACTCATCCAAAACTCGTCGTAAGCCAATTCAGAAATTAAGTTCTGCTATAGATAATGAGGAAGTTCTAAAGGAATATGATTTCTTATCAGATCCAACGTCTTATTTTTTGAACAGTACATCATTTGATGCTCATCTTGAAGCTCAAAACACTTATAGGAATAGGTATTTAGCCACTGTTCTGCAGTTGGTTAATATGAAAATCGAAATTCTTCCGAGTAAGATTTTAGTTGAATTTTAGATTATAATAATTGCAATAAAGGTGCAAAAGTCAAAGCAATTACCTGTGCATGGGCGAGAAAAGACCAAGAAATGGCAAATGTTTTTCTGTCGATGAAAAAAATATTTAATTTCGTTGAAGTAGCGAAAGCAGTAAATCTACTTGACATTCCTCGTCAAATTAAGGCAACTGAAAATAAAATCAATAAGCTAAAGATGTTAGAAGAAAATAAGAAAATTACTGTTAAGTTGTCCACGTATAAGACTCTTGCGAAAAAAATATCAACTCTTAGCAAACAGAAATTGAATTTTGGATCCGTGAGTGGAGCTCTTTGTCGACAAGTGAGAAATTGGGCGTCGAAATTCAACGAAACTGAGTTGGAATTTTTTTTAATGAATTTCGACACAACAGTTTGGAAAGAAATGGCAGACATCGTTCATTTTAATCCACAAAAGAACTTCTCAAGTCTTTCTTGGTTTCTTCCGTACTGTTTTGGAAAATCAGCGCCGGAAATTTCGACAGTTGAAAGAACGAAAAATCTCAATTCAGAAAATGTCAATGAGATTTTAAAATCAACTCCGTTGCCGTTTCATAAAATTAGTAAATTCAAACAAAATCTCACAGATGAATCGAAAGTGATTATCGTAAAAAATGAAGACAATGTCGGCCGGGCAATTTGGTGGTATGAAGATTTGGAATGCTGTCAGGTTGATGAGATAATCATGGAAAGACTTTGCAGCAATGAAAAACTGGAATTCGGCTACGGAAAATTGATGGAAAGACTGATGATGCTGAAACCGAAAAATGTTTGCTTCTATCCGAAACTAATGGAAATTGCCGAATCAAAACTAAGCGAATATTCTCACTGTCTCGAAGGTCCAATTGGAGTATTGGCTGACGCGTCCTCATCAATGGATGTTGCCATTAGAACTGCGACAATTATTTCTTCGTTCTTGACTGTGTTCACAAATGCCCAATTGATTTTCTTCAATGATAATTATTGGATACCGGAAAAGAATCCTACTTCGATATCTGATGTCATTGATCTGGCACTTAATACTCAGGCGTCAAATTCGACGTCTCCCGCTGCTGCGTTGTGGCATTTCTATCAAAACAAAACCAAATTAAAAACGATAATCATGGTAACCGATGAAGAAGAAAATACAAACTATCAAGACAATGATTTTATGACTCTATTTAAAAAATATATCGACGAAGTCGGGCCTTGTAAATTGATTTTCATTTCCTTTCTCTCGAGTCAGCATTCTCAAGGACAAATGGTGAATGCGCTTCGGGCTGCTAACATCGACACTACGCAATACGTTTTTAATTCAATTAAACCCGACATTAGTAAATTGGATTCGATTATTGGGAAAATGTCGTTGAGTAATTCCAGGTTTCTTGACGGATTGGTAGCAATTGAGACTTCATTAGGAAATGAGACTGTTGAAACGGTTTTTGGAAATATCGGACAATAAGATTTTTTTTAATTTAATAGTGTTTTTCAGTTTGTTTTTTTAGATAAGTAAAAGGATTTATAATTTTTTGATTTTGTTAATTTTGAAAGTTTTAAAAGAAATGATAAAATTTTTCACTGATAAAATTTGTGTTAATTATAAAAAGTAATAGCACTTGAGCGCTTGAACTCAATTTTTACGGCCTTTGCGGGATGTGGTTATCCTATTATTTTTTCTATTATTTTTATCTCTGATAGCTGTGGAGATATATAATTTTTGATGAAAGCAAGTTTTTCGTATTTTTGGGCCAAAACCGAAAAATCAATAATTAAAATTATTAATATTGATTTTCAGTGAAATAAAGTGTAAATGGTGTTTAAATGTTGTATTATTGAGACTTTTGATTAAATTGAAGACAGTCACTTCACAGTATTGACTTTCTGTCTCCTCAAATCTAGACGAATTCAAAATCCTGATATCAAATGCTCGGTGATCAACCGGCAAACAAAAGAATACAATTATCAATTGTTCAAATCATCTTATCTAATATATTCACAAGATATGTTTCGTACTAATTTTGTGTTCCTACATTTATTATTAAAGTGCATAAGAGTGTATTCAAGTGAAAAAATGTTCAAAAAGATTCCGAAGTAATATCATTGAAAATTTTCTTAGTTCTCCCGGGAATTAAGAAAAGGTAGAATCAATCGATAATTCTCAGAAATTGGCATTAAAATCGATTTAGAAATATACCTCATCATATTCCTCCCATATTCCTAGAAATCGTGAAACGAAAAAAAATCAGTTGCTTCTTCTATATATAAACAACATTATAAAATAAAAATTAAACCATATAATAATAATAACAATTTTTACTTTTGTCCTGTCCAATTAATTCACAAGAAAAAATGAAAGTGATTGTAATATTTTAGAATGTAAATAAAAATTTCGTAAGGATCTATAATGGTTTATTCATGAGTACAAGAATGAAATTTTTTTTAGAAACGTGCTTAACTGTGCTTTCCCAACATCGCCTTACATAATTAAAATCATATTTTTCCAATGTTTCGGTTTTTTAGGTTTTGATTTATTTAATAATTAAATGCGATTTTGTATTTAATTATTTTATTTTTTCTTAAATTTTGATGTTTTTTCGCTAAATTGGGTAAAATTGAATAGAATTTGTTTATTTCATGTTTTTAATTTATTTTGTTATCTTTCAAAATTTTTATCATTCATTTCTTGCATAATTTTTAATTCACTTATTTTTAGAATTCTCCTACCTTGCTTTGCATGAGTCATCCATTGTTAATGATTAGTGTTACCGTTCAAATTTTTGTTTAAAGCACCATGCTGGACAAACGAAATTAAAATTATTTAAGTTTTTCCCCAACACTTCGACCAACTGGCGATTGTCATCTATTGCTCACGATTTCTCGCTCATCAATTATATCTAATGAAGCCAAAAATATTTTTAAGACTAGTGGCAATTTATTGCCAATTACCTTAACTCCCTGCAACCCATATCCCAACATTCCACTTGATGGCTCTTTTTTTAATGGATTCGCCGGGAAATAATTTAGTTAATTAATTAGTTTGTTTTTGGGTTCATGGCCTTTCAATACACCTCTGATCAATTTAATATTATTTTATTTTGCCCCCAGAAAAATATCAATTTTTACTTTTTCAGATTTTTGATTTATATTAATTGATTTTTATAATTACGCGAATTTAGTTTTATTTATTGTATTTTGTATAACCCAAATTTTTTAAAAGTTAATTTGTGTCAAATAATACTTTATTTTCATTCATATCAGGCATTTTTACAAATTCCTAAATGAATACATTTACTTATTGTTTATACCTAAAGATAAGTTAATTTAAATTTGTTTTGAGAAAATAGATTTAAATATTGTTTGATTATTTTTCTTATCATTATAACGAATTCATTTGATATAGTTCGAAGGGCGAGATAGTTTGAATATATCATTATGAATAGCAGGAATTTCATAAATATTAGAAATTTATCAAAACATCACTGTTCAATTTGTCGTCAATTTGATTGGTAAAAGTCATTCTGAGTAAACAGAGCATAAATCCAAAAGAATGTCTTAAAACGTTAGTAGTGTTATTATGTTATTTAATTGGTCTTCCCGTGTGGCTTCACGATGCTTCCATGAGTAACATGACCGTGTTCATTATTTGCCAAACAATTTATTTAATTCCTCAAAAATTAGAATCGCAAAATTTCTCCCTTTGTTATTTAGGTACCCATAATTAATTTATAAAAATTTTTTATTAAAAATATTTATTATTTGACATTCAATAAAACAAAATCCTTAATAATTTTAATCAAAAAAAATATTTATGAGACAATTAAATTACAAAATTTTATTTTTCTAATAAAATTGTCTAACAAATTATTTTAATCAATATAAATTGAGAAAAAATCAAATCCAATTTGGAATTAAATCGAATAAAAAGCATTTGTTCAATCGATTTTTCCCTACTGATTCAACTGAATAAATCTCTCTAGCAAGTGCACTAATAAAACAATTTTTAAAATTTAATTTACAAATAAACTGACTCATGAAATGTAAAATATTATTTTCAATCTAATCCAATTGAATTTTGGATTTTGCACAATTTTCAAATGATAATAAATTAGTCATTATTTTAAAGAAAATTAATTATTTAGCAATTATAAAAGTTCAATTTATTAAATGCATTCCTACAAATCTATGATTATTTAAATAAATGTACTTTATTGTGTCTAGACTTATCTGCCAGTCTTACTGGTCCAGAAGCACTGTAGAAATTATGTGCAGGGAATTACAGAAATAAAGAATAAACGTAGAGTTAATCAAAAGTTTGAGTAGAAATTAATTTAAAAATCAATATTTTCGTATCTGGTATTAGAATGGAAACATGAGTATTTTTGTATGTTTAAAAAATTCATATTTTTGAAAAATGTATTTAAATCTAACACGATTTCCCGAGGCATCACCATAGATAAGGAAGCTATAATGGCGGCAATAATTATCATTAATGTATTATTCCTAACAATTGTTGTAATGGTTATTTTTTGTAAAAGCCATTTAGTGTTTCCCCTTATTTGTATTAAATAAAAAATAATAATAGTTATAGGTAAATTTAAAAATATTTTTGTCGATACCGGAATCATTCAAGTAGACTTAAAATAAAATATTTTGACCTAAAATAGAATCTTGATCACTCACAAAACAAAATTCTACAAGTCTTTCGCTTTCTGCTCATTCTTTGATTTACCTTTCCTTCCCAAGAATGTTTTCAATAAATGATAAAAATTATAGTAATAGTAAAAATAGTAATAACAATAATGTTACAAAAAGGCGCAGATTAAAAATTTAAAAATTAAATATTACTAAACTTAATTTTACATAGTAGGAGATAACAAATATTAGATATATGTAGATCGAACAATGAATGATGATAATTGGTGACGTCAATGACAATTCAATGATCTTTTTCTGGCAATATATGATAATTCATGACACTATGAGAATTTAAGATAATTTCATTTATTTAGACAACCTGTGATTCATTTATTTTTATTTTATCATCTTGAACAATCTGTAATTGATTTTGACAATTTATGATAACATTTAATGCAAGCTTGATAATATTATTGATAATGATATTTATGTATTTATTTTTTATATTTTAAGTATGAGAAAGTGATAGCAAAGATAAATTGAAAACAATAGATAATTTTAACCCCCCCCCCAAGTAAATACAATGTATTTAGGCTATGCATTTAATACATATATATAAAAATATATTATTAGATTTTCGCCCTCTAGGGGCTAATTGATTAAAATTATTTTTGTTGACGAAAATTGTCAATTCGTTATAATAGATTGGCACTTGAGTGCCTGAAAAACAAAACCAATAGAGACAACAATAATAATAATAATAATGGTAAAAATAATAATGATTGACGCGAGGCGTCATAAGGTCAGTGAAAAAGACACTTTAAGTGTCAACAATAGCAAATTCTTTTAGTATATAAACTGAGATTTTTCAGTTAAATCACCCAAAATTGTAAACTCAGAAGAGTTGCAAATTCAGTAGTTGATATTGCTACATAATTGCGAGCATATAAAATTACATAGCTGAGCTCAGGCAACTGCAAATAGAGTTAGCACAGGAAACACAATAGAAATTTAAACAGAATCATTATTAAAAGTTAGTGAAGGTAAACATTATTTTTGTTGTATAAGAGTTGTAATTAAATAAAATCATTTGAACCAGTGTTGGTGTTCTTATTTATATAAAATACCAAGTTGAGATTCTGGGAACCTCAACAATAATAATAGTAATAATAATAATAATAATAATAATAAAAATTATAATAATAATAATAATGGGTAGAAAGGCGCTCTTGACAGAGGCAGTATACGGCAGCAACACACATGAACCACCGAGAGAATTTATTACATTATGACGTAATTACATAATACTTAATTAAATTTCTTCAAAGCTTTTTTCGCGCATTTCTTTCGAAGAATATTTTTATCAAAAATATTTTTTGAAAGAATTTTTCAAAGATAAAATTTTAAATGAAATTTTTTCATATGCAAATATAAGCTCTAGATTTAAAAAAAATGAAGCTCTTTAACCTTCGAGCGAGGGCGTACACGTAAAATTTACGGCGAACTTATGTTTGTTTATTAATAGTTTTGCAAATAAAATATTTTTAAGCTCAAATACATATATTTTAATTATTAATAAAATAGTGAATATTTGTTGAAAACTGTATGACGTAAAGTTTCCTGCGCGCGCCGCTCGTGTTAATATAAAATGTCTACCAGCTCAGAGATTAATTTATTTTTCAATTTGTCTGTGAATTCTCCTACTACCTCATTCTTTATCAATGATGATTCATGACTTTTTGAACAAAAAGTATATTTTTAGTTCGAAGTTAGTCCATAGTAACAGACGGGAAAAATCTGGCCAGAAAATGTTGTTATCAAGAAAAGTTGATGCTCCTGCATACAATAAGGACATCAGAATTTGATTTTCGTATGAACAATAAACACTGCAACCACAACAGTAGTCTATGGTAACATTTTGCAGAATATTAAAACATAATTTCGTTCATTTGAGCCAGTTATTGTGAAATATGTTTCATCATCCAACTTCCTTCACTTTCTCACCGTTGAAATATTCAGAAAACGGTTCATGTACTAATCACTAAAATGTACAAGTGTTCGGATTGAATGCTCATATTTTCCCAGGTACTCGGAAACAAGAGTCAGAGAACTAATATTCAGATAAATTGTCACATGCAACAAAATTGATAAATAAGTTTACGTTTTTTAATCTCAATTGGCTTTATATTTTTATAAATCTAAGTCAATAGTGTAGAACAACACAGAAATCAAACAATTAAATCAACAAGTCACTATCTAGAATTAATATCTTAAAATAAAATTCACTAACTGTTTAATAAAAAAGATTCATTCAAATATTTATCATATAAAAACTCCAAATAAATAAATCACAAGTCATTAACTCAATTTTGAAAATTGATAAAATTTCCCCATTAAACTGCCAATCTACGAACTCCACACTCGGAGCAAAATCTGGCACTGGCAACAGTAAATGAGGCACCACATTCGTGACAAAATCCCACGGGTTTTGAATTCACACTTGTTCCACCAACTGTTTTTCTTACAGCTGTAGGCTTGGTTATCATTGGTGAAGCAGTGGTTTTTGCAGGCGTCTTTTGGGCAGAGGCGCCATATGAACCAGGGCGAATATTCGCACTTGTTGGAACTGTTTGATTATTTGTATTGATAGATGGAGATGCTTGTGGACGGCCCACAACACTTCTTGTTGGTAAACTATAAACAATTAAAAATCTACCTTAATCAAATAATTTTATGTTGTGATAGAAACAATTGGTAAAAAAGAATTATAAAGCTTAATGTATCTAGTTTTTGGGTCTTTAAAAATTTTATAAGAACTTCTTTTGGTTTTCACATCTGATTTCTTTTCATTTTTTGATGATTAAGATTTTTTTACTATGAATCAGTAATGATATCGGATTTGTGGACGATTCATCCAAATTAAATAAAAAATTACGATATAAAAGCAACCAAAAAAATTTAGTTTATAACTCAGTTTTGATTTTTTATTAATAAGATTTAGTTCAAGTTTTAATTGTGCGACAAATGCGCAATTGCACGAAGATATAATAACACAATTGTTTTTCCTTATCTACTAACAGAACGTATAAATTTTTCGACCAATTCGCGATATTTAGCATTCATGCAAGCAGCTTGGTCGAAAGAGTTAGACGTACTTGTGGTGAACTAATTACAGAACAAAACTCATCCAATATAAAATATCTATCGCAAATCAACTCCTAAAGGACCAAGGTCTTATGCAATTTATTCGCACGATAGATAAAAGACGTAGGAAAGATAATTTATATAAAATCATCAAAATAGTACAGCCGGTTTTATAAGTACAAAAGACTATATAGCTAATTGTGAAACATGATTTTATGAGCGATGGCCAGAAGGTAAAAATAGAATTTTCACCCCAATTAAAAAAATCATCAAATTATCAAGATTCTTATGAAGCTCTTAAAAGTGATTTTTCTCAGCTATTAAATGATGAAGAATCTAATTCTGAGTATGTAAATCGTGATTTTTTTTTAAATAATACTGGTTATAAAAAATGTTTGTTTAAAAGAAATGAATGTAAATAGTTTAGATTTAAAATAAATCTTAATAAAAAGAATTTGATTTCTGAATATTACTTAATTTAATGTCTGCTAGAATTCACAAATATAGTAAGGAAGCTCCAACTGAATTGGAATTGCAAATTGCAACCTTCATTAATGAATTGCAAAATACCAATGATATGAAAGATGTCTTGAGCAAACTTTTGATTGCTGGAGCCAAAAAATGCGAAGTTAAGGGAAAAAATGTAGATATGAAAGTTGAGATGCGAGCATTATGTTTGAAGAGAAAGGAAATATTTTTAAACCAAAATATATGTACAAAAATTTACAGTTCACCCAAAATTTCTTCTTTAGACATTATTTGGAAAATTTCTTGTTGTGATGGTAATAATTTATTAAATTATTATAATCAGGCTTGTGGAGCTTTTCGTAGATCGCATGAAAGAGATACTTTTGTTCTGACCCAATTTTTAATTTTGCTAAATATACTTTCAATGTGATTTAAAAATGTACTGTATGGAGGTAAATGTTTCATCCTGTTACATACTGACATTACATGATTGTGTATTGACACATTATCGTGTACCATCTAGTTTCTTTGATAATTCATTGATGAATAACTGATGCGATTCTTTTTGAAAGATCCGCAGGTAATTTTCAGAATGGCTAGGTCGATTTTTTTGAGATCGCTAGAACTAACTATATATTTGGACCTCTATTTGTTGAGGCTGAGACATATAATCTTTGACATCTTGGATCTGCCAACATTTTTATTCGTCCATGTTTAAATGAGCATTCATCTGTATAAATAAATTTTATGCTTCTCCATCCTTCTTCAAGAAAGCGTTAAACATGCTTTCGGTGGATGATTTCGGAGATCCATGATTCTATCTGAATTTCTTGTTTGGATACAGGGTATCACTTTTTTAAAAGATATAAACATTTTCACCAGAAATCTTACATATATTGATTGTCTTCCCGGTATTCAATAGTTGATGTCGTGGAAAAAATAGATACATCTTCTAAAAAATGCATTATTTTCTTTTAGAATTATAAAAATGGGTGCAATATAAAGCCTAGTTTATTAATATTTTTACTACGGTAATTTGGTGAACCGAGATTGTGTACGGGTTTTTTGCTTTTGTGAATTTTTTCAACCCTCTTATAGTATAAGGTCCTATCTAAAGTCCCAGATCTTATCTAAAATCATTTTTGGGTATAACACACACACATTTATCATAGGTTAATTTTTTGATTTACTATTGAGGGTCCAATATGTCTATTTAGGTACAATTTAATGTCCCTTGTCGTAGTATAACTAATATGATTGTTATTTCTGAAAATCAGTTGGAAAATTTACGAAATACCGAAAATTCAAAATTTTAGCTTCTAAAATTATATGTTTGTCAATTATAACCTACAATGTACATCACAAATATACACTGTAAAACTACACGTAAGCAATATGCGTCTGTAAATATGTATGTTTAAGTTATACGCCGTTATAAATAGTCTTTTTTCTACGATAAGAACTGTACATGTGCTAATATACAGCAAGAGTCAATAAAATTGTTTTTGTTTATTTCTGCTAAACAAGTTATCTAAATGAACCTTTTAGATAAAAATTCATTTGTAATTTTATTTATTTTAATCTGATTTCAATGCAATGAAATTCATAAATGTCAAACTATGTAAATATTTATCAAAAAATATCACTATCTTTCAAGACATTTAAAAGTATTAATACGAAGTCATTATTTTTAATATTTGAATTTAGAAAATGATGAACTACAAATATTTGTTTCATAAAATTTATAATTTTTGTGAAACCATTTCTGTCAAAAAAAATTTTAAATAATTTTTTAACACGTTCAATACCGAGAACTAGGTATTGACGTACCCCAATACTAGTTATATTTTATATTGCATTATAAAGAAAGTTTTTATTTAGTTTCAAAATAAATAATGTTGTCATAGCCAATACAAATTGTATGCAACACCTAAATCATCTGACTGGTAAACAAGTATGTGTCGGTTTTAATAATGTTTGGCGTGTACATTTAGCAAGTATATTTAAAGTAAACAAAATGATATAAATAAAATTAACTTTGGTTAAGGGACAAGATTGCATATTTTCTGCTGGCAGTCAACGTGCTAAATATTCATAATTAGTTACTACTTTTGTGTTTTTAAACTCAGTACTTATTCAAAATTTACAAAATATATTTTAAAAAGCGAGATAATTTTGAGAAATCCATTTAAAGCACTAGTTAAAAAATAGAACCATTTCCTAGAAAATATAATTGATCCATAAATATGAAAAAGCGATTTCAATCATTGTAGGGATTGCTATTTTTAAATAAAAATTTTGTAAAAATACGATAAATTGACGTTACCAACGGTTCAAATGAAAATAAATTTAAAATCACAATGGCAATTAATTGAATTTAAATTAATTTTATAATTCAATTATTATTACCGTGAAAAATATGAAAAATTCTCACTTTGTTTTAACAGATTTTACAGGTAAATTGGAAGACATTCCACTGCGACTCTAAAATTAAAAATACGTCCTTAATTGCATTTTAGAATTTTATATATTTAAAGTCACATTAATCGTAGAAAAAAATGTCTTATTGCATTAATGGTTTTGAAATTCATTTTTTAAAATTCAAATATTTATACTATAATAATAAAAATGACTGTAAAGAGAGATGAATAATAAATAATTAAATTAATCTATTGTATAGTACAGGTAGTCCCCGACTTACGACCGAGATAGGTTCCTAGTCATCGGTCGTAAGTCGATTAAGTCGTAAGTCGAGTTTCATCATGAATAACTAAAGAAAAATATTAGATACTGTACTACTAACTTTTAGGATCAGGAGAAATGAAACTACCGAAAATTCATAAAATGAAAACTTTATAAAAATTTATAAAATGAAATAATAACCCAAAAATATATATTAAATGTGTACTAATAACACATATTATATATGTAACAAAACAAAAATACATAATAAGAAATATATATAATTAAACAAAAACATTTTATTCAACTTAGCGTTATTTTCGTGTCGTCATCATGTTTACTTATTACTAGAGGGCAATCCTTGCGTTGTCTTCAGAAACAGAATATCCAATCCTAGTTTTCTTAACAAATCTGTCTAATGTCGCCTGAACAGTTTGAGGTTTCATTTCCGGGTAAATTTCATAATAACAAGCCAAATTTTTCTGAATCAGCTTATTTACTTCTGAGAATCGTTCTTCATTTACATCCATTTGTTGTAATTTACGCATTCCCTTATTAATTTGGTGAAAAGCATCACTCATTTCTTTTACTAAAATTTTTTTTTGTGGACTTTCTTCTTCATCCGATTTGCCTTTATGGCCTTAAATGTAGCTATAGCACCCTGATCCATGGGCTTCAAAATGCTCGTAGTATTCGGAGGCAGATACATAATTTGGATGTTCGGGTGTAAGTCGCCTAGGTGTGGCGGATGTCCAGGAGCATTATCAAGTAGCAAAAGTATTCTAAATGGAATTTTATGCTGATTACAATATTCTTTTACTTCAGTTGCAAATACGTTCATAAACCAGTCTTCAAAAAGTAATTGTGTCATCCAAGCACTTTTATTAGAGTTGTAATGCACTGGTAACATATTACGTTTTACTCCTTTAAATGCTCTTAGATTTTTCGAGCGATGTACAACAAAAGGTTTCAATTTATAACTAGCAATATTTCCGCCTAATAAAACTGTTATACGGTCCTTAAAAGCCTTAAACCCTGGCATACTTTTTTCCTCCTTATGAATATACGTACGTTCAGGCATCCTCTATCAATACAGACCGGTCTCATCCACATTAAATATTTGTTCCTTTGTATAATTGTTTTCTTCTAAAAACTCGTTGAATTTAACAACAAATTCCTCAGCAGCTATATGATCAGCACTAGCTGCCTCTCCACTAATTTTTAGATTTTGATAATTAGCTCTCTTCTTGAATCTTTGAAACCAACCATGGCTTGCAGTAAAAGTCTGATCATAGCTTTCTCCTTCTTTTGATTTTAACATATTGAAAAGACTGCATGCTTTGGTTTGTATAATTGCGAGACTTAAAGGAATTCGTTTTTGAATCAAATCCTCCATCCAAATTACTAACAGTTTTTCCATATCATGTATGGGACCTTGTCTTTTTTTTGTTATTATTGTAGAATTCATAGATGTCGATTCTTTGACAGCTTCCAAAATTCGTTTTTTATCTTTTAAAATTGTAGATATTGTCGAATGAGACAGTTTAAGATCATATGCTATATCTTTTACTTTTTTACTACTTTCAAATTGTAATATTATTTTATGTTTAGTTTCCAAGTCTATAACACTTTTTTTGCTTTTATTAGTTTTACTAGTTCCAGCCATTTTTGGGATGATTAAAATTATTCACTAAAACAAACGTATTATTTATGCTTAAATAAATCGAATCTTGTACATTGGGTGTTTTTTTAACAAATTTTTCTCATATACATATTATAGGGAAGACTACGAAACTATTTTAATCATTTTCTATGAAAAAATTGGTCCTAAGTGCGGATGGTCGTAAGTCGAGCGGTCGTAAACCGGGGACTACCTGTAATGTCAAAATTGTAGTTTCAAGGTTATTTATGATGTTTGTTCTTGAATGTTGGTATGTTTGTGTATCTGAATGTATTCTGTATCAATAATTAGAAAACTAATAAACTCTCTTTTAGATGCTACACAACGAAGAGTTATATAAAAGTGTGTTGGAGATTTGTCATGAGAATAAATATGGTGTCTGTTTAGCAATGACAATAGTGTTAAATAAGAGAAATAATGCACAATGTTCATAAATAATTGTTTGCTTCGATTATTTAAATTACCTCTTTCAATATCTTATGCCCATTATTTTAAAAACATGTTAAAAATTCCTAAAATTAAATTATTTAGCCCATGTGAATACTCCACTCTAATTTAACCACAAAAACCATGTAAAAAATATTTATTAAAAAAATTGTAAAAATGTATTCTTTTTTTTTAGAAAAAAAGCTGTGTAATATATTGCAAAATTTAATTCCAAACAAATCAAATGAATCATCAATCCAATCACATGGATTGATAATAAAATTCTGTTAGAAGTATTTCAATTATTTGCAGATAAAAATTCTAAAAATATTATATTTAATCTAGGAAAAATGCTTTGTGGGTTACTAGACCACCCGTTTGTCGGGACCCCAAAACTTCCAAGATAAGTGAATTACTCTCCACGAATATATATATATATATATATATATATATCCTTTGATTTTTTATTTTCCAATAAAGTTTAAAAAATCAGTAATAATATCGATGTTTTATTGATGTTCGCAAATTTTCCCGCACAGCTTATAATATATATTTTACCGCTTGTATTGGTCCACCTCTGTACATTATCAAATCGTTTACAGAGTATAGATATGGTAGTGTAAAATGGTTGGAAATCCCTGACATAGAATACGCTCGGTGGGCCACAGATCATTCATCACTGAACTAGTGGGTGCTATACGAATTATTGAGATAGTAACCCATCTATGAAAATTTTTTATTTTATTAAATATTAAGTGGAACAGGACATTTTATAATTCCTAATTATCAATATCAAGAAATAAATGCTTTACCAAAATCTCGAGAACTATATTATAATCCTAATTTACGATTAATCCCCAGTCCTAGACATTGTTACTGTGGCTTATAAAATTCCTAACAGCTAGACGAAATGTTGTCAAGTAGTAACTATATATTTTAATTATGAGGATTGTTAAAGGAAATGAATCACGGTGATGAGGGATGATTGTGCTAAGTTTAAGAGCCCCGAGATGTGGATGATCCAAAACCGTTTGGGAAGCATTGTTACAAAAAAATACTTAGAAAAACGCATGTTATCCCTTGAAACTATTCAGAATGACAATTGAAATATACAAGAAAAATTATCAGCTTATTAAATTATCATCCTACACAATGAATATTCATTTACCAATTTATATTGGAAATTAATATTATATAGATAAATGTGGTACCATAGAATAGTTTTGTTCGTAAATTATTTATATTACTCTGGAACATAATTAGTGATGAGTTTTTCAAATTTAGCACGAAAAACTTACAGCAGTATTTTGAGATGACATCGAGGTTGATTGAGTAGATTGTGAACCTTAATGAAATGGCAAGATTTACTTAAATGAAATACTAAATATTTTAAACAATAAATAATGTTTTATAAATTATTTTTAACATTGAAGTAGAATCTGCTTATTTACAACAGCTAGCGGTATTCACATAATAATCATGACCGTAACGCAAAACTAATTGAACTTCGATATTTTCAATTGTAAATTTTAGAAACAAATCGATAAAAAATACAGAAAATTAAATAATAATATAATTAGATGAAATATCATGAATATATAAAATTCAAAAAACAAATTCTGTATTAAACTAACAGTATTTGAAATTATTATAAAAATTATAAATTTTATAAAAATAGCTCATTAAGAAGGCTCTTCGCAAAATTGTATGATGACATTGGTGCAGAGTATAGAGCTGTTTTGAAAACGAAGTATCGATCACGTTTAGTAATTGAAAAGGAATTAAGAACAGCGATATCTACAATAATAACGCGGTTTGAGAAAATATGTGCAGAAAAGCAAGCTCATCTATCACATAATTAAAATATAATGCTTTATTACTTTTTACATGTATTCTACTTTTTGAATTGTTATAAAATTTGTTCCTCCTCCATTTAAAATTAAAATTACTTATAATAAAAAAATATATATATATATATGGTCAATTCTTTTTTTATGTGATTTCTTTTTATGCGTTTTTGAAATTATGGGGTTTTCCCCCTTTGGTCCAGAAAAGGACTAATCTTTGTTAAACCTAAACCAACCAGATATTTTTGAATAGAGAATCATTCAAATCACAAGGTTCCGTTTCAAATTTTTAAAAATATTAAAAGCAAACAAAGTTATTAAACTTTATATTTATTATTTGTAATTTTGTTTTTTTTAATTTCTCAACCAACTCTTGATTTTTTGGTTTTATGTCTTTTCGAAAATTATGGAACGTATCCTTATTTATACAAAGTAAGTCGTAACTGCTTTTATGCGGTTTTTTCATACGTATAAAAAAATTGACTGTATATTCACAATATAGTATATTTTGTAGCCCATTAAATAAATTACAATATCAGGTGAGTATTTGTAAAATTAGATTCTAACGAAAATTGAGGGGCGCAAAACTTTTTTTATAAAAAAAGGGGGACGCAGATACAAAAAAATTGGAAACGCTGCGTTATTGCACTAGTTTTGATGAATATTATTGTTTTTTCTTGTTTTAATTTCTTATTAGTTATGGATAGAGACATTTCCATTAACCAAATTAATTTAGGGGAAATTTTGCAAAATTTGTATATTACAATAATTACCAAAACTGTATTCTTTGTATTAAATTTTATTCATAAATTTTGTGATTTAAATAATGAAAATTCAACAGGAATGTTTAGGACCTCTATTAATATCTCCAGAAACCTCCTTGTTATTAATAACTTGTACAAATATAATAATGATCACGACCGATAGGAAGAAAAATCCAAGTAGGTCTTGTAACACACTTTAAGACTAGTTTATTAGTTGTGAATTTTAGTAAAATTTGAAATATAAAATTGGATAAATGTGTAAAAGCAAAAGATTGTCTCTTTAAATCCACACTCACACACCAACATACCAACGTTGTATTTACAGCACTAAAACTTAAAATTGAAACTGCTTTTTGAATTTCGAAATTAAAAAATTTACTTTATTAAATGTATAAATTAATATATAAAACCTGTTACATGGATTTATGGTTATTAATTATGAAAAAGACGAGTAAACTTACACACTTCATAAGCAATTCATACTAGGGTTTTCGTTTGGAAAACGTTCTCGAAAATTCAAGTAAAATATAAAATATAAGATTGAATAAAATAAGTCAACAATGGAAAAAGGCTAAAACTTTCTCAAAATAAATAAATTTTAATGGAAAAGTAGTTTGAGTTTGTTCATTTTTGAGATTTATTTCTACAAGGAAAAATCAGTTTAATATTTAAGCATATTGAATTGAATCCATGGTAATGGATTTAAAAAAACTTTATTATGCTCGGAATATAAAAAATTCAAATAATTTCCCAATTTAAAATGAAAATTAAATTTTTAAAATTAAAATAATTAATTTAAATTGTTATTCAAAATATAAAAGAATTAAATGTAATTAAAATAATTTCCCTAATTAAAAAATTATTTGGCAATAAAATTTAAAATAATTAAAATTAATAACATAATCATCAATTTAAAATTATTTCAATTTGTTTAAGGTATTTATCAATAAAATATAAAAGAATTAAATTTAATTAAAATAATTTCACAAATTTAAAAATGATGTAAATTATTTGGCAATAAAATTTAAAATAATAAAAATTAATAACATAATTATCAATTTAAAATTATTTAAGGTGTTTATCAATAAAATATAAAAGAATTATATTTAATTCAAATAATTTCACAGTATAAAAAATTATACTGTCACAATTCATATTAGGAAGGATAGTAATATAGTAGCAGATCAAATCACTCTGCTATTAGAGGTCAATTACAAAAATATATATTCCTGATTTATCCACACCATCTTTACAACTTTCTTTTGAAAAAATTTGCCCTTATTACTTTTAATGATTGTGTGATTTCGTTTCAATGTAGATCAGAATTGATATTTGAATTTATATTTGAGTATAACTCAGAATTAAAATTTTTCAGAATAATTTGATTCCAGGACTTTATTTGTCAATCAAGATTTGTGTTTTTTATTTCTTGGCATTTAATATTACAATTACACCGTGAAAATATATAATTAGAATTTGTATTAAATGTAAAATTTTTAAATAGAAAAATCAACGTGTTGAAGATACAGAACTGAATTCAGAAACGAAACAAATACATAAAGACAATGTGTAAAGAAAAAAAATTTTAATCGAGATTTTCAATTGTTAGAAACAATGAAATTGCAGATTCAAACAATAGCACCTCAAATAATAATAATATAATCATCGAAGGTGCGTGAATAAGTTATTAAATTCGATTGTTTTACTTTTTTTAATTGTTAAACTGAATTTTATTGTCATAATAAATAATTTTTGCTGATAGATTACAACAATATTGATGATAAATAGTAACTATCAAAATCAATATAATTTTTTGTCGACAAAATAAGATCGAAAATATTTGCTGATATTTATTTCACTATTTAAGTATGAAATTAAACGTTTTCTGTCGATCTAATGCAACGATATTGGTTCCAAAAGTAAAAATAAAAACGAATTATACATAATATATAAAGTGAGCAAAATGTTAATCTAAAATCAAAGAAAAAAAACTAATTTTAAATCGTTAATAAAAATAAAATAAATTTATATTTTAGAATTTGTTTTATATATATATATATATATAAAAATCTGGATCGATAGTCTAAAAAACAAATGAAGATAAAGGAAAATTGAAAACATCTGCGATGAATACAAAGAATTCTACAAATAATTGATATCGTATGCCTTTGAATATATGCTGCAGAAATGGATTTTCGTGCGTAACAAGTTAAAACATATAGTAGCTTACCGCTGTATCCATTAGGTGTAACTGTAGCAGGTTTTTGAGTTGCTGTCGGCTGCTTAGCTTTCAATGGAGGTGCTTTATACTAGATAAATCAATAAAATAAAGAACAAAATATATAATAAAATACGCAACCACAGGTTTTTTGGAGGCATTACTCCTGGGGCCCAATTTGGCCTGTTGTTCTTTGCAGAAAGGAACATGTCTATTGCAAGCATCTTCGTTGAATCTTCTATGACAATAAGGACATTTAACGAGGCCTAAATACAACAAAATATAAAAGAATACAATTTTTCATGGTAAATTTTACATAGGTAATTGAATTTTATTCTCCTTAGTGATCTGACATATTCAACCATATATTGAAAAGCTAAGTTAAAGTACATCAGTTCCTTTAATGTTCAGGAAAAAATATATCTTCCTATTTTAAGATTTGGTCAACAAAATTCTTGTAAGAAATTGTAACAATAATGTTAAATTTTCAAAAACCAACACAATCACGAATGATAATTATTGAAGAAAACGTCTGTAATTCATAAATTTTAATGGTAGGAATCAACGCTGTAGTCAGAAAAAAAATCGAGAAGTGTTATAACCTATAACCTCTTTCTGGTTGCGGAATAAATGTTATGTGATCTTAGTCGAAAGGTGTATTAACCATTAAGCAAAATATACAGGTGCTTCGGAAAAATTTATTTGTAAAATTACAAAAACTCCATCTTACTATTTGGGTTCATAAATATTCCTTTGGATATCATGTAAAATAAAAATAGTTGACATCAGTGTTTTAATAAAGGAAATCAAAACAAACCCTTCACTTGTCTAGTCAAGTTCTGTATTAATAAAAATTGTAACTAATAGTCAATGTTTACAGTCCTTATTACAAAAATAATTTGTTTGAAAATAGAACTCCTATAATAGAATTTTTTAAATCGATATTATATTTATATTATTGAGTCATTAATTTATGTAATTCATTAGTCAAATTATCATTTATTAAATATAATTAAAAAATTTCCATAAATTTGATAAAATTTTAAAATAATATCCATCGAAAAATAGGTATGTAAGCATACTAGTATCTATAACTGGTGGGGGAGGCGGTGGCAATGGAGCTCCTGTTCGTTTTGCTGTACTATAATTACGAGCAGCCTTAAAAGATTCAATTAGCATTTCATGCTTTTGTCTCCATTGTTTTGTTCGCGCTTCTGCTGCAGCTAATTTAGAATCTGGTTTGGGTATTTCACCAGGTTTTAAAGTTTTATTTATTGGAATATCGCTTCCTTCTGCTCTTTGCTTACCACTGTCAAACACTTTTCGTTGTTTCCTGTTACTCTTTATACATATCGGTTCATGTTTAACCTAATTTGATAAATTAAGTACATGTAATAAAATAATTAAAATTAATTAAAAAATTTACTAAAACATCAGGTCTGAAATTTCGACCGCAACATTTACAAGGCTGTAATTGTATATCACCTGCTAGATTATTAATTAAAATCTTGTTTATTATAAATTATTATATAAATACAAACCATCCATTTAAAATATTTATGCGTTGCTTTGTTACAAAAAAAATTTACGTACAAATGAATAAAACAAATAAATAATTTTTTTAAATTTAATAACACAATTATACTTTAGAATTCATCGAAATCTTAAATAATAAGTTAAAAATTAAATTTAATATTTACTATGTAATTTTAAAATTTATATTCTTTAATCTATAAATATTTTAAATGAGTACTTATGTGTTGAATTTTTAATATAGAAACAGTATGAGGAACAGAGGCGATTTTAACAGTGTCTAAGCCCCTGGAGATAAAAAAATTGGACTCCTATCCTGTAAAGGATATTGTGGAGTTATTGGATGTCTGACCTTGAACCCCTGGCATACAACTTTTTGACCCTCCACTAATTACCCGTTACTAGGCAACGTTTATAATGTAACCAATGGTTCTGAGACGCCAAATGTGACCTTTATTTCAGTTGGGTTCAGCGAGCTACCGTTAGAAGGTATTTACTCAACTTACACTTTTTGGTCCCTAAGTTTCAAACAATCCATTTTCTACGTTTCTCAGTGTACTGGAGCTTCATCATTTATTATATTGGACAAAAACTGATTAAGCCCATATTTGTTTGACCAGCACGATAATGCCTGTGGTTTTTTTAGCGGGAAACTTAAATTTAAAAAGAAAAATGGAAAATGTAAAGAAAAATAAAATAAATAAAACTTAAATAAAATTTTTATACAAAAAAAATGTAAAAATTTAATAATAAATCAAACGGAATTATAATTTTAGAATATTCTGGAAAATTCCTTGTTTTACTGTATCAAAACACACACACGCGGGAAATCGTGATATATAAGGCAATGCTGGTAGAGAAAAAATCACTTCTCTTTACTTTACTTTTTACTCTCAGTTTACCTTTTAAATCTCTTTTACTATTTTATTTATTCGACATTTAAAAATTTTATTTGGACAATTTGAAAGGAAAACAAAGTGATTATTGTTATTTATGATTTATAATTTTTGTGGTTTTGTAATTTTAATAAGACTATGAGCATGAAAGCCTGCGTGGAAAACCTTTTTGTATTTTGCCCGTGAAATATTTTTTTTATCTATGAGAATAAAATTTTTTTTTATAAAAATATCTTACCATTTATTTTCGAAATCAATTTTCTGTTATCAAACCTCCATCACGAGGATTAAACTGAAAGATCACCCTCAAAATTTATTTCCTTACACACCATAGCTTACAAGTACACAAGTGATTAAAATGAAATTTTTGTTACCCCGGATCAGGGAACCCGTGGTGAAGGCAGTAACTTTTTTGTCTGGCAATTAACTTCATTATCACTAATATTCTGAAAGACCATCCCTTAATAATTAATAATTATAATGTCAGTATACTATCGTATGCTGATGATATAGTACTCATATCTGATAACCGTATTAAAATTACAAAAATATTGACTGACATAATTAAATATACATCTGATGTTAAACTTAAATTCCGACCTGCTAAATGCGGTTTTTATGAAAAAAATAGGAATCACGATGAAAAGCCATTAAAAATATATAATGAAATAATTCCAATAATTGATGAGAATAACATTTACAAATATCTAGGGGTAGGTTTTGGGGGGAAAAGCAACGACAACATAGACAGTATTCTAGAGAAAGCCTTTACTGACGCTGAAGCAACTTTTTTATCTGACTTCCACCCTTCACAAAAACTATTTGTGTATAAAACTAGCATTCACTCTAGATTAATTTTTCCATTTCGAACATGCATTGCCAAACACATGATACTTGACTGTGATAGAAACCGCATCGTAGACAATAGAACTAAGCAACTTGGATTTGACCAAAAGATTAAGAGACTCATAAAAAATTCTATAGGTGATATATTTCAGAATATTAGTAATAACTTTATATATGCACTCTGCTCTATGGGGGGTTTAGGTATAGTCCCTAGTATTGATGAGTACCTTATCCAAAGCACTATTCAACTTACCAGATTATTTATGTCGAGCGATCTAAAAATGAAAGATTTTATTATTGGGGAACTTATAGAATGTGTAAGGGCCCTATTTGATTACTTAGAAAATGAAATTGAAATGGCGATGAAATGGCTGAATGGGGATATTGATGATGAGAAAGTTGGTAAGCCTTGTTTGTTTTTAAAATTTAAAAAGTCTGTATATAGACTTAATGTTAAATTTTCTATTATATGCAAATTAACATATATTAATAATATATTTAGTCTTGAAATCAGTAAAAATGATTTCAAAATAGTGATAAATAATGAAAATATTGACAAGGCCTCCAAAATAATGCACATCCTCACCGGTGAGTGGTATGCCCCTCGAATGGTACAAGATGATACATCAGGGTCACATTGCTGAAACAATAGGAAAAAAGCCAGTTCTCTAAACACTTGATTAAATCTACAACATTAGGGGATAATCAATACTTTTTTTTAATAAAAGCTAGGAATAACAGCTTAAACTTAAACTCTAACCCCTCTAACCATAAAGATAAAAAAGATGTTAAGGCCCACATACTAAACCACTGTACCCTATCCCAAAATGCAAGGAGAAACAAGCATAATCATGTACTTGAAGTTGTACAAAATTTTTTTGCAAGTAAAAATTATGACATAGACATAGAAAAATCGCCTCCCAATGTTGATACAACCTTAAGACCTGATCTTATTATTAAGACAACTGACAAAAATAAAATAAAACTTTCATTAGTTGATATTAAAGTGCCCTATGATAATGAAACAAATTTTATTAATACAAGCAAACAGAATCTTGATAAATATAGGAACCTTGCTATTGAAACTGGTAAAGTTAACAACTGCAAAACAGCAGTATACACTATTATAGTTGGATCATTAGGATACTGGGATAAAGATAATAATAAGGATCTTCAAAAATTAGGATTAGGAGTAAATGAAATAGGAGAGATGGCGAGAATGTGCATTAAAGCGGCGATAGAGGCAAGTTACATGATCTTTATGAATCATGTAACTAATAACAAATAACTTCTATTTTATCTATTATCTATATTTTTTTTTATATTATAGTTATATTCTTGTTGAAATGACCTCATATTTACTGTTGGTTATATTTTTTTTGAGTATTGTGTTTATGTTTTGACTTTGGTTTTTTGAGTATTATGTTTATTTCATTTTTTTTATTTTTTTTTTTATTTATTGTGTCTTATGTTTATGTCTAATTTTATGTCTTTTATTTTTTCTTTTTTTTGTGGGATATTCTTATAAATAATTTTATGTTTTTCTGAAGCGATTAAAAGAATAATACCCCCTATTAATGTATTTTATTTTTGAGTGTTATTATGTGTTATTATTTGTATTGTTTCACTTTGTTTTTATAATTGTTGAATAAGTGCTAATTATTGTTTTTATCTTTTTGTGGAATAGTCTTATAAATAACTTTATGTTTTTCTGAAATGATATTACCCCTTATTATTTCATTTTATTTTGAGTGTTAATATGTGTTATTATTTGTGTTGTTTCACTTTGGTTTAATAATTATTGAATAAGTGTTAGTCATTTTTGATTTATGCTACTTGTTTTTATCGGGGTTTTCTTTATTATACTGATAAATTTTATGAAAAACAGTTCTAATTACTTCTGGTCTTTGTCCACCATGGCTTCACCTAGGATGGAAATTAATTAACTTTTAGAAAGAAAACAATCCATACAAATTAAAAATATATTAATATTCACAATGTCGAAACGAAACCTGAAAGATATATTATTATTCACAATGTCGAAACGAAACCTGAAAGAAAACAATCCATACAAATTAAAGATATATTAATATTCACAATGTCGAAACGAACCCGAGGCGGAAAAAGCGGACTGTACTTGCCTGGTTATCTAAACCGGACAGCTGAGGAGAATTTAAAATAAGATAGAGAGAAAACCTTGATCGAGTCTGACCTACTTAATGGTCGGGCTAGTCCCCTTAAAAGGACACACAGACTCTTCGGAGTCTGTTTTTATGAAATAAAATTTATTTAATTCTCCCTTCCTAAATCCTATCGCCCAACCCTCGAAAGAGTAGTGTTGAGGTCCTGGGAAAGGTTTAAATATAAAGGTCAACAAATGGCAATGAAAGACATATAAAGAAGTTGAGGTAGGTGAAGTAAACTAATAAACGAATGTAGGATGAACGACAAATCAAAACTATTTACTAGTTTACGCAATTTACAGTCAAAGGAAGAATCGAGTAGTTGTGATTTATTTTTAAGTCATACTGAATTTATTGGTAAAATCATCCCAAGGTAAGACCTAAGATATGTAATTGTCTATCATCACATTCAGATTTTACATTATTATTAGTGTTATAGTTATCAATTTTTCGATATCATTACCATAAGTTACCGAATTTAATATCAAAGTTGCAAAATTTTATATTTATTTTTGAAACGGGGGTAGCCATACGAATTGTATAAATTAAACCCACGTTATCTCAATTTTATATCAGTCTTTAATCGTTACCTTAATTTTTCATAAAAATAATAATAATAATAATAATAATAATAATAATAATAATAATAATAATAATAATAATAATAATAATAATAATAATAATAATAATAATTATTATTATTATTATTATTATTATTATTATTATTATTATTGTGGGGTTAGTGGTGTGGATGACATTCACCCCAAACATACAAAATAGTTTTTGCTCCCGCCAATGGTTACCCGTTGCTAGGCAACGTTGGTACTGTAACCACTGATCACAGGACGGCCAAAGGTGAGTTCCGATATCAGAACTGCTAAGGGTTAGTCCTATGTCGGGTTCAGCGGACTACCGTTAGAATGCCTATATCCGTCTTCCATTTCAGGTCCCTTTATTACTTACTATTTAATACTTTTCTTTGTTATATTTATCTACAAGTAGTGACACGATAAACTAAATAATTTTTATTTAATATCAACAAATCAAATTATCACCAGACGTGAGTTTATTATCTCATTTGGCCACTCCTTGGGCGCGTCTTCGCAACCGCTCGGTTCGACCTGGTCGAGCGTGTGATCGGGGTTTCCTGTTAGTTGATTGGGCTTTTTCTTGGTCACGATAGGCTAATTGTGCCGGAGCGAATACCAGAGGGTAAGTCACTACACTTCCCTCCTGGCACGCCGACAAGGCGACCTCCAGTCCTTTGATTTGTGTTCGCTGCGCCTGGTTTAACGCTCTTTCCTCTTTCCAGCCCTGCTGTGCGGCAGTGAGGCGCTGGTACAATGCTTTCATTTTTTCGGGTTCGGCCCAAGTGGCTTTCAGCTGTTGTATCTCTCGACTCTGTTGTAGGAGTTGTCGATGTAGGTGCTGATTTTCTCGTCTAAGTTCTTTCAACTCTTGATGTAATATTTTCGTGGCTTTCATTTCTAAAATTACAATATTTAAATGATTAGTCATTTACAATGTTGTTTCAATCCTATTGATCCTCTCTCTTAATTATTTTTTCGATGTATTATCGGCGGCATCTCATGCGTCTCAGTTGGTTGGTGTTAACTCTCTGGTTGGTCAAAGTTTAATAACAAAAACGTTCTATCTTTTCCTACCATTTATTGTCTATAAAATATTTAGAAAGTTATCGCAAAGGGACAGAAAATTTACATTCTTTAGTTACACTAGTAACAAAGTAGTTAATTTATAAAACTAGAAATTGAATAACTCGTGAAGCATAAACATTTATTGTTATCAAAACTAAAACATATCGATTCAATTCAGTTATGGCCATTAAAACGTTCGTTTCTTCGATTGTTGTGATTGGAATTCCACTGGGGATGCCTGCTCGCATACGTATGATCGCCTGTTTGACGGGATACGAGTCGATTTCGGAGTGTTGACTGAACGAGTTCCTCCGGTATCACCAATTTAGTCGGTGCTGTCATCTGCATCAGCCTCGGGTCGTCTAACTCGAAGGACACTCTATATTCCGGCGGGAATCCATCGGTGCTCGGGATAGCTCCCCTTGCTATGTCCCGGTTCACTTGAGCTAGTCGTTGTCTGGCTAACACCGCTTTCCGTTGGTATTTTCTTTCTAGCTCCTCCATCTTCATGGCCGCGAATTCGGCTCGCTGGCGGGCTTCTCGCGCTGGATTGTGGCCCGGCTCTCGTTTGATCGCGATACTTGGTAACTCGATCTCCTCGGCCTGGTATTCTGATCTTCTTGGCCAACTGGAGTCTCCATAGGTGGATAACAGATACCCGTTATCCCACAGCACTTGACGGTATCGAGCGGCGGAAGCGCTCGGAATCTGTAGAGTCACTCGGGAATTGTCACTCCAGCTGCCAGATGTGTCTCTACGATCTGAATAGGTAAATAGTTACTTGTGAACTTGTATCAATAGAATTATTCATGGACAAGAGTACTCCGCGTTATGAGGTTAAGACATGATAGCTACGGGGTTCTATGGGGTTGATTTTTTGTGAAAATTAATGAATGTAAAATCGTGAAAATTACCTCGCTGGCTTTCTCCATCTGTCAAGAAGGTGTCGCTACTCGAGGGGTGCACCTGGATAGCATTCCTCGTCCGTTTATAATTATGATCAGCGTTCATTGTTCGAGCGTTCATGTTTAAATATTTTTAAGATGGCACTCAAGAATTCGCCAATGCTTTTATAGCCAATGGCCAGGGTTTATGTTGACGTGTTCACCTCAAAGGTCTATTATCTATTTACATTTTTATTTAATCGATTCGATTCAATTCATCGATGACTTTCACAATTTAATTATGATCTTGTATTGGTTTATTGGTGGGTAAACAACTTGTTTCACGTCGCTATTTATTTAGTACCTGTCATCTGATTTTTGTTTTTTAATGTTTGTGGTCCATAAATCGTACTCTGTTGACCTGGTCAATAATTTGACATATGATCCGTCCACGTATTATTTGCTAAGATCTGTAGCTCAATCATATTTATTCCTCGTTGGTCTTCCAAGATGGATTTAATTTTTTTGGCGTTATATTCAGTTCAAATATTTGGATTTTCCTACTAACGCAACGTTGGACGAATGTTTCTCATCTATAGCCAACTATTCGGGAGTCTAGGTTGTTCGACTAGCCGGTTGGTGACGGACAATTCTCTGGTTGATAGTCGTTAACTGTACTATAAAGTGGCTTAGTTTTTATTTATCTCCGTTTGGTTATTCATCCTTATTATGGTGTTCGATTATTCTTGGCTGCTTCGGACAATTAATCGTATTATGATGATCATCAGTTTATCTCGTCATATGTTAGTTAATACATTTGTGCCTTGTTTGATTTATTATTATTATTTTGTTGCCATTTCGTCGTTATCGATAGTTTAATCATATCATTTAACTTATTCAATCATCGAATCACCCTTTGATCAGGTAATCGTACTTTTACCCTTCAATCTAATTTGTCAATCATTTTTAACGGTTAACGGATCTATTAGTTACTCCTACTCTATCAATTTAGCCAGGTTTGACCCTTTTAACTATTACTATGGTTTCGTATTTATGAACTCTATTATTTTGGCTTATAGGGGGATGATTTAATCATTGATTATTCGTAAAAAATTACTTTCGTTTTTTTATTTAAATAGTTCGATTATTAATTTCATTACCTCGTTAACCACGTCGCGATTACTTTGCTAAATTTATTCTTTTATATTTTGGTCGTAAAGTCAGTTAGGGTTCTCTCATTTTATTTAGATTAATTTATTTACGACGCGTCGAGTTGAAGTTATGGATTCAATTACTTTAAATCAAATTAATTACCATTTAATTATTAAATTTATCTGCATCGCATCGGTTTCAAGTCCCCACTACCCGAGCCTTGATTTTAGTCCTAAGGTTCTTATGTTCATATTAGATTTTACGAGTGCCCACTGGACTACTCGGTGTTATCATTTTAGCCGATGTGTAGTTAAATATTTAGGTCGATTTTACGGGAGATGGGTGAAAGAGAGCCAGCCAAAAGACTAGTTCTCAATTTTCCCACCGCCCTATAATGGGTAGAATATTTACGTTCGAGATCCGTCGTTACGCACGACAGAGCTCTCACGGGCACACACTATAGGCGGAGAAACCGCACTTACACAGTGTGACTAGTTATGTTATGATTTTACTTCCTTGTGTGATGTGTGGCTGTGGGCCAGAAAAATTTCGACATGAAACTGAAGATTCGTTTTTCATAATGCATATATTTGTTGAAACAATTTCATCATAGTTCGTTCATAGTTCATACATATCAACATACGACAAGAGGTTCCCATACATACGATCAAGTAGAGCTTAAATTAAGTTACTTGATTTCGCAGAATGAAAACAGTTATCGAGAGTTGATCCTTTGAATAAAATTGCTCTGACAAAAAGTGATTTATTCACTGAGTGAAAAACACTATTGGTTATAAAACCGGTTCAAATATGGTTATATCTTTGTGAAAATGGATTGGTATTTATACCTGTTCTGTGACCCTAACCTTGTGTGTTATTTTTTATGCGTTAAAACAAAATTTGACCTTGCAATTATGTGTCTAATTTATTACTAATTTATTATTATTTTTCGATTTCTTTTACAATTTACTCATTTATTTTTAATTTCAATCATTTCTCATTAAAATTATTTTATTTTTGTTCGCTTTATTCATGAACTCTTTTAATTTTTCGTAAATTGTCATTTTTTCGGTCAAATCTTTTGATATCGTGTTATTTCTATGTCAGTTCGTGCATATCTTGGTGCGTTTGTTAATATTTTAATTTAATTTTTTGTTTTCTATTTTATATGTTAAATTATGTGTTTTTCTCGCATTTTAGGTGTTTATTCGATGTTTAAGGGTCCGATTTTGAAATGTGCGTGTTATGTTTGCGTACTGTTTCCAATCCATTTAAACAAAAGCTTGTACTGGCCCAACATTATTATTTTTATTATTGGTGGGTTACAGGGTTTCAAATCTTGCTTGTCTTCCTGGCGACCCTAGTAACGCCATACAAAATGATACTGATCGCCACTTGGCACCCGCTGCTAGGCAACGTTGGTAATGTGTTCAAGTGGTGGATTGCCCGCAAAAATTGAGTACCATGTGCTAGTACTATAGTTGCTCGGACAACCCTCGGGTTCACGAGCTGTCGATAGAAGACCTGTGCTCGCTTTGCTCTGTCCCTCGTAACTATTCAGGTTTAGTTCTTAATTGACTGTGGAACGAATTGGCGATGTTGGTATACGGTTGTATTAAAATAACAATTTAACTAAGTTTAAAACCCTTCTATTCAATCTAAACACATGATCATTTACTGCTTGATGTTCTGGAGTTGTGTTGCACGTCGGCGGGCACGTTCCTTACGTCCCGGTCGACGGTTGTTGGTCGTAATGATGGATTGCTCTGCTGGCTTGGTGGTTGTCTGTGGCAGTTGGGTTGGGGCGAAGATGAGCGGGTAAGTTACCGCTTCACCTTCTCGGCATACCGCTAGGGCGACTTCGAGTCCCCGTATCTGCGTGCGCAGACTCTGGTTGAGTTGCCGTTCTTCTTCCCAGCCTTTCTGGGCCGCTGTGAGTCGATGGTAGATTGCTTTTGTCTTTGCGGGATCCGTCCATGTTGCTTTCATATGTTGCATTTCTCGCGTCAATTGGATTATCTGGGCGAGTAATTCTGTGTTGGCTTGTCTCGCGTGGTCCAGTTCCGTTTGCAGGATTCGTAAGGGAGACATCGCTGTAATTAAATAGATCATTTTTATTTATTATTGCTCAAGTTAAAGAGTCATCTATTTCATTTAAACAAAATTGCAAATAATTCCAATTACACAAAACAAAAGAAGACACAAATTGTTAATATTTTAAATCATCCACTACATAAATTGTCATTATGGAGTCACTCCTCGGGACAGTATCGCTGCAGGCTTCGTCGGAGAGCCTCCACTGTGTAGGGTCTCCGGGTATCTCGGACTGGGCGAGGTGGATAGGCGATGGCGATCCGCCCGGCGAGGATGTCTTCTACCACGTTTGCAAGGTACATCCTCGCCTTAACCACCTGCAGATCTACTTGCTCCTGCACCCTTTCCCACTGGGTGAGGAGGTTCTGTGCGTTTGTGTATGTTTCTGCTGCTGGGTATTGTCTTCCTGGGATATCGCAGGGTTCCTTCTCTACATCTAATACCCTCCAAGCAGTCGGATACTGCCATAATTGAGGTATCGGATCTACTGACATTGTGGTCGATTGAGTTGTTGACTGACTCTGCTTTCCTATACTTCGTCTGCTGTTTTGTTCGTGTGGCATATCTAAAACACTCTATTATTATCTCTATTAACTTTATCATGTTAAATTATTAAACAAATAGGGCTTATGTCGCTGTCGAGTGTGCCATCGGATTTAATCTTGCTGAGTTCTAGTGGCTTTCTCGTTTGTTGTACTTCTTTCGAAACGAGTGAACTAAGTTGGTGGAATTACGTTTACACAGGTGGTAAGCCTATTGATCAATTCATTTTATTTAGTTAAGCAAGATGATGTCAAGAAATTGTCGAGTTGATTTTAAGGATGGCGGTTATGGGGTAGCGTCGAATGTAAGTAGGGATTTTAAAGATTTCGTACCGGTATTCTATTTTATTCGTTTACTTAAATTTTATTTTTAGATTTTTCAATATAACATTTAATTATTTAACCTAGCAACTTTTATCGTCACATCCTACGATATAAATTCATGGCTTTTCTAAATCCAATATCAACGTCAATTTTGTTTACCAAATGTTGTAACCAAATGATCGTCGGAAGGCGAGAGCGGATGTCGATTCACTGAAGCGTCGACGTATGTGTGGTGTAACTTCCGGCGGATATCGCGATTTGAACGGTTGAACGGAAGTAAGATTATATAGTTGCATCCGGTGATTTACAATATTTCATTTTAGGATTATCGATTAGCGAATTCGTCGAAAAACTATTCGGGTAAGTTATTCTGCAAATTAATTTGAATATCTTAACGCTATTTTTTAAGGGGAATCATTACCTTTCGTGCGAAACCTTGATGGAATTTATGCTAGTGGAATATTTTCTCTTATGGATTTTTATGCATTCGATAATTTTGTGAGTAAATGATTTGTATGTTTTTAAAATAAAAGTTTTCTCATTTTTTGAAACGTTGATTTTTATAATGATATTAATTTAATTTAAACAATAAATCACCTTGTTTTTCATCTCTAAACTTGTTTTAATTTTTTAGAAAAACTTATCATAAACTTCTAAATCATTTCAGTTTAGGTTTGGGAATGATTGAATTAACTTAGTTCGGTTTCGTTACTCAGTTTTCGCCTATCTTTTACTACGCTAATTCATTCAACCTTTACTTCAATTCTATAAAACTATATTAATATCATTGCTTCAAATAATTTATTCAACCTTTATTTTAATTCCGTGAACCTACCTTAATATTAACATCGTTGCTAATTTATTCTACCTTGATTGTAATTCTACGAAACCATTTTAACATCATCATACTAGTAACTTCATGAATCTAGTTTGGTCTTTACTAAGGGAACTATTTTACTTTTATTCGAATCGTCTAACTTTAATTACTGAATGACTTGGTTGATCGGCATCGAGTTTTAATTCAATTAAGGTATTTTTATTAACCGAGGAGCTATTTAACCAATAAACTAATATCTGAAAACTTTGATTCTAATCTATAACTACGTTAACTTTAATTGTTTCAATTATTTAACCATAAAGTGGGTATATTTACGCAAAATTCCTTTGAAATTTTCCAAAAGTGAAACAAATTCAGTTTAATTCAGAAGTTATTTGTCTTTAACTATTAATCAATCATTTAATCTAATCGAGTTAATAAATTATTTATTGAATAATTTTTACAGTTAATTTAGTATACCAATGATTAGTTTATTACCCATTATAGGTTTCCATTAGTTATATCAACGATTTTAATTTATTTATCCCCGTACCCTTTCCCTTTAATAGACCTTAGGCGCATTTTGTGTTCATATTATATTTACTGAGTGCCCACTGGACTACTCGGTGTGGTGATTTTAAGCCGTATGTAATATAATTTTAGGTCGATTTTACAGAATTGAGAAACGAGGAAGCAGCCAGAGACTTCTTCCTTATTTCTCGCTTCAGCTATAGGGATAAATATTGACGTTACGACCGCTGCGTTGCGCACGCTGAGTCTTCACGGGTACATATCATTGGCGGTTTTCCACGCACTTACATGCATCTGTACTATGTAGATTTTACTATCTTGCGTGATGTGTCGGCTGTGGGCCGGAAAAATTTCGACATTTAAAATTTATAAAGACATATAAAACAATTTATATATATTAATAATATTTATTAATTATAAAACAAACAAATTACCCATGTTTGACCATTCCATAATTCATAAAAATAATCATAAAATAACATAACATAACATAAATGCCTCTCTCCCCACGTCGCCGCCAAGCAGAGCTCTATAGAGATGCTGTGGACGTGACGTGGAAAGAGGGTTCCAACCAAAATATTTCTCACCTAGATAATAACTGTAAATTCGAAATAGCTTCAAACAATTAAGATTTTCAAAAATAGTTAAAACAATTCTCAAAGTGGTTTTCAAGATTTGAAAATATGGTTAAGTTTTCAAAATGGTTTTAAACTGGTTTGAAAAATGGTTAAGTTAAATGTGAAAATGGATCAGTATATATACCTAATTTTACGGTGTGTGAAATTTGATGCAGTAAAACAAAATTCGACCTTGTTCTTTTCTAGCAAATTCTATTATTTATTTTATTATTTTTCGATTTATTTTTATAATTTTTTATTTATAATTTTTATTGAATTATTGCTAATTCAATTTTTCGATTTAAATTTCACTTTAATGAACTTTAATTGATTTTTTCAATTTCGTCGAATTTGTTGTGTTTTCTTGTTGTATTTGTGTAGGTATCGTGCGGATCTTGGTGCATTTTGTTAATATTTTAATTTATTTTTATGTTTATTATTTTATATTTAATTCTTTTATTTCTCAGATTTTATATGGTTTACTTGATGTTTTAGTGTGGGTATTTAAATTGCGTGTTATTTTTGCGTGTGTATTTCTGATCCATTTAAACATTTTTCAAGGCCGTTTACGTTGTGGCCCAACATTATTATTATTATTAAACGATAACGCCAATAAAAAACCTTTCGTACGATATATTTCGATAGCACAGCTATCATCTTCAGGTACTCAAAACCAACTAAAAATATTATGAATTAACATTTAATTTAAACAAATTATTTTTTATTAATTTAATTTTTTAATAAATAAATATTTTTAAAAATATATTTTAAATTAATTTTAAATTTAAAATTTTTTACTTATATTCTAATTTTTAAAAATTAATGTAATTTAAAATTTTCAATTATTTTAATAATATTAAAAAAACAAACATGATTTAACATACGTAAACTATTTAAAAACATTCAAAACATTCGTAGTCACAGCACTCTGCACATTAATCTTTGGATCCAATGACCTTATCAGCAATGCTTCACATATCACTCGTTCCCAATAACTATTAAAACTTCTCAACAAAATTCTAAAATCAGACATTCCTATATCACTTTTACAGCCTCTATTGTGTTCACTAATATTGGTCAAACCCTTCAATCGACAATGCTCTAGAACTCGAGTACAGAGATGACGGGAAGTCTCTCCAATGTATGTGGCATTACACCCATTACATGTAAATTGATAAACGAGATCAGAACACAATCCAACCGGAGTTTTTGATTTATTAATAAACATATTGCGTACCTTACACGAATTAGAGACGATCTTATACTCTAAATTTCCTATCAGTTTACCCAACTTCCTCTTATAATTTGTAAAGCCTTCAGAGTACGGCAATACTAACACATATTTAGGCTCAATTTTTTTATATCCATTTTTACCATCACCCAGATCAACACTCAATTCACACCCATCCGACAAATTACATTCAGACTTTCCACAACATGGATCCTTAGGATTTTTAATCAATTTATCAACAGTTTCTTTTATCATCAACAATAAAAATGATTTAGAATATCCATTCTTTATCAACAACTCAACCAATTTATCAACACTTTTTACCGAATTAGCAAAAGTAGAAGATAAAGCCCATGAACGATAAATCAATCCTTTCACCATATTTCTCTTATACTTAAATTCACAAAAGCTTTCTGGAGAAGTATAAAGACCAGTATCAGTTGGTTTTCTATAGATCTCTGTCTCATGTTTATCTTTGCGTTGAATTAACAAATCCAAAAACGCAATTGATGACTTTCTCTCCGTTTCACATGTGAATACAATGTTTTTATGTAAACTGTTCATAAAATGCAAAAACGGTTCTACATGTTTCTGGTTTTCAAATATAATGTGGATGATATTTTTCTTATATTATTTTTCTTAATATTTATTTAATTATTTAATTATTATTATTATTATTATTATTATTATTATTATTATTATTATTATTATTATTATTATTATTATTATTATTATTATTATTATTATTATTATTATTATTATTATTATTATTATTATTATTATTATTATTATTATTATTATTATTATTATTATTATTATTATTATTATTATTATTGTTATTATTATTATTATTATTATTATTATTATTATTATCATTATCATTATCAAGAGAGAAAACATTTATTTAATAAGAATTAGGAACATATGTTATTCGTGGTGTAGAGCGGCCCGACGCTTGGCGCGCTCGTTCCTTCCGGGACGATGTCTGTTTGGTTTTGGGTTGGCCTTTGGAGTAGTCACCGCATCTCTGTAGGCTAGTTGGGCGGGAGCGAAAACGAGGGGTACTTCACCGCTACGACTTCCTGACCGGCTGCTACTGCTACTTCTAGGCCTTTTATTTGGGTCTTTAGACTTTGGTTTACTTGTTTCTCGTCGGCCCAACCCTTCTGTGCCGCTGTAATTTTTTGGTAGAGGATATTGACTTTTTTCGGCTTCACCCAGGTAGCCTTAGTTTGTTATATTTCCCTCGTAAGCTGCAGAATCTGTTCGTGTAACTCCTTGTTTACCCGGTGCGCGTTATCCAATTCGCGCTGTAAGATTTGGCTGGACTTCATGTCTACAAAAATGCAATTATTAGGCCACACAATTCCACATTTTTATTATTCAAATCATTCTTAAAACCGTAGAATTTTATAGATATGTTTATTCACATGATTTTATCGGCAATAGAAAACTTAAGCTAAAACTAAGCTAATTTATTTGATCACTAATTACAATTCAGTCCATAATGGCGTTTATAGTTGTCTCGCCTTGGAGTCATTCGAGCATAAGAGTGCTCGCGGTGTTCGTCATTTCGTTCTCTATCCGCCCTCATATTTCGGGGAAGGATCCTCCTTGGAACCACTACCTCGACGGCCTTGGATCTCGTGTTCAACCTGCGATCGTCGAGGTTGAACGACGTATTGTACGGCGGAGCGTAACCGTCCGTGCTGGGAATTCTTCCTGCCGCTATGTCGTCGTTGACGTTGGCCAGATAACGCCTGGCGTTCTCCACCTGGGCGTTGGTCTCCCGCTGATGTTCCTTGAGACGGGCGAGGAGGAACTCAGCGTGACCCCAGATTTCTCGAGCTGGGTTGCGTCCCGGCTCCCGTTTTATGGCAACAAACGGGAGCTCGATCTCCTCCGACTACTGTTTTTGTCCGAACATTGACTCCTTGACCTGGGACACGGTGAATCCCGCATCCCACAGGGCCTGGCGACATCGATTTGCCGCATATGCGGGGAAGCGCGCCGTGATCCGGGATGCATCGATCCACGAATCGTCTAAACAGAAACAAATTTCAACATCATTTCTTTTCTGTAAGTGTTAGCCGCGGTCATAAAAATAATGTCATGCAACTCATTGGTTGATTATCATGGGTTAATCTGTCTAATTTCCTTTTGCGGACACTCCGCTCCTTAGGGTACTGAGTACTATTACCGTCGCGGATCATGGACGACTATCTCCTAAGACGAGCTTTTATCAGGAGGTACTTGAAGTTTTAATAAGGGTAACTCTGTAACGGGTTTCTTTGTAACGAATCTAGATCTATCGGGGCGTTCAGTGGAAATATGTTACTAGGGCGATTTCGACACACCCGGCCCAGCTGCGATGGGGATGGAATCCGAGATTTAATAATTTACTTAATAAGAAAATGACCTAACTTGTTATTTCCCTAAAAATTAGATTACTTAATTTCCTGTAAATTTACACTGCGTTTAAAAATAGGGTATTTTGTTTAATTTATTAGACTTAGACTACTACACGACTAGAGCACTTCTATGGAAGCATTTTACTTGTTCCCCCTTGCTTCCCCACCGCGTAACTAACGTAAGTAATTCAACTATTCCTTTGGGTTCTCAGAGTTGATCATTTGGACAAAGTGCTTATTCCAACAAATCTGGCTTATCTGCACTTTTAATTTATGTGACGCAATAATTGACTTTTATTCGGTTATTAAATCTAGGGTGCTCATAATTCCATTTTTTAATGGTGTTCACTTAATCATCTCCTAGCCTCACGCTACCTTAACATAACTGACAGGTTATTTTAAATTATTGCAGTATTAAAAAGATACTTTGTTTAGAGCTTTCCAATTAATATATTATGTAATATTAATGTGACAATATCGGTTGATTTACCAAATATTCGATTAACGAATTTATAATAATACTTGGTAACTTTTGTTTACATTTACCAACGTTAAGTTATCAAACTAACACTTAGTTTTGAATAACAAATTTTATTTAGATTTACTACTGTTAAGCGGTTAATTAATACGTACTACAAAATGACAGTTTTATTTAAATTTTACTAACGTTAAGTTATTAAATTAATACTTAATATTCAAATGATAATTTTTGTTTAGATTTACTAACGTTAAGCTGTTGATTAATACGTACTACTAAAATGACGGTTTTTATTTAAATTTTTACTGATATTAAATTATTAATTGATAGATAACCTGAACTTGAATTTTCCTGGGACAATGAAGCATCATTAACGGTAGAACTACTTTCCTATTCAGTTGGATTAGGGTTTGGCATCTAACTGTATTTGGTTTTTGTTTACTCGCAATATTCCTCGGATCGACATCCCATCACAAGCTAGTCAGGGTGATGTTGGCGTTTTCCCGTCTAATATTATCATGGATCTGGGATCTCGTTTGTATCGTAAATATCAGTATCATCGTCAAATGGGTGGCCGTCTCTAGCAACAAAATATTTGGTCAATATTAGGTGTTCTGTTTTCGAATCGAATAATTCACAAAATTTATGGCTTAGTGAAGGTTTCCCTTCTTAGGTCGACATAAAATTCAACAAGTAAAAACTCCTGGTAATATAAATTTTATTTCATGGCAGTTAAAACAGTTCGTTTTTTTGAATCAGGAAAAAATTGGCATCGGAGTTAAGCATCCACGTCACGGTAACTATGTCTCATATATATTTAGGTTAATTTGTTCAGCTAAAGAATAGAACTTACTATCTCGGGAGCTACTTGTTGGCTCCATAATTACATCATCTCCTTGAATCTCGAGTGGAATATCCTCATTAAATCGTCTAGTATTATAATTCATCTTGATAGAAGGACAATAAATGACAGCATCCATTTATACTTACTGGTGCACCTATTCTGAAAATTTTTGGGTGGTATGTCTGCACACCAATCTGATTTTGGTAGAGCGATATGGATTGTGCGGAGTGGAATTGGATTCTCCATTGGTGTGTCTGCTGCTGATTTTCAAAGGTCATAAGTGATGTAGTCGTCTACTAGCCGAGAGATATTTTTCGGTCGGAATTTTAATCACCTAGAATACTTTTCGTTCTTATTTCTCGGGTAACGATCATTTTAAGTAACACCCGCATTGGAGTTAAAATTTATATTCGTTGTAAGTTTGATAAGTTCTAATGAATATGTTAGAGATTATAGCACTGGTTTTTATTTGACGTTGAATTCCCAGTCACCTTCCCTTTAATTGGTCTTAGGAGCATTTATGTTTATATTACTAATTAATGAGTGCCTAATGGACTACTCAGTGTTTTTGATTTTTAGCCGTTTGCCAGTACAAATTTAGGTCGAGTTTGTGGGAAATGAGTGATTATGAAATAGCCAAAAGACTATTCCCTCCTCAACCCATTTCCACTATACGGACTGATATTTAAGTTCCAGCTCCTGCGTTTTCACGCCGGAGCCTTCACTGGCACGAACTATTGGCGATTATACACGCACTTACACAGTTCTATAGAGTATATAATATTTTAATGACTTGTGGTGTTGTAGCGGCTGTGGGCCGGAAAAATTTCGACAAAAATATTATTTATAAAACTTTTATTGGACATCATATACATTGATCATAAACGTATTTGTCATATTCAGTTCAAAATTTACAGTCCAACATTTCCACACGCCGACATCTCAAACAGATCTCGTATGAGGTTGTTTGGATGCGACGTGGAGAAAGTTTCCAAAAACATCTTTTCACTCACATCAAGAATTGTTTTCACTGAGTAAGACTGGTTCAAAACTTCGGTTCAAAAATCTGCTTTCAAAAATTGATTAAAATTATGTGAAAATGAATCGGAATATATACCTATTGTACAACACTAACCTTGCGTGTTAAATTTGATTTAGTAAAACAAAATTTGACCTTGCGATTTTCTAGTATATTGTTGGGCCAGAACACAAACGGCCTTAAGAATTGTTAAAATGAATCGGTAATACACACGCAAATACAACATGCAAATTTAAAATTGGACCTATAAAACATCAACTAGCCATGCTAAAATATGAGAAAGAAAACAATTAAATATAAAATCAAGAAACACAAAAATAAATTAAAATAATAACAAAGTGCAACAAGATCCACACGAAATAAACATAAAAATAACATGAGAACACAAAAATTTGACCAAAATTTGACAATTTACAAAAATTTGGAAAATCCATAAAAATGGAACAAAAATTAAATAATTTGAATTGGAAAAAATTCAATTTAAAAGTTAAAAAGAAAAATTTTCAAATCAAATTATAAAAATAATAAAATTAAGAATAGAATATACTAGAAAATCACAAGGTCAAATTTTGTTTTACTAAATCAAATTTAACACGCAAGGTTAGGGTCGTACAATAGGTATATATACCGATTCATTTTCACATAATTTTAATCGGTTTTTAACCTAGAATCAACTTTACTCTGTATAATTACTAGTAGATTACCAGAATTTTTAATGGTGAGTGGAGGAATGCTCGAAAACTGTCTCCACGTCGTGTCCTCGCAACCTCGTATGAGCTCTGCTTGGGCATCGGCATGGGGAGAGAGTTATGTTGTTATTATGATAAACGAAGTTATTGTGGTAAATTATATTTCAATAAAAATATTTAATAAGAAACTAAACTTTTTCTTTGTCGAAATTTTTCCGGCGCACAGCCGACACATCATGCAAGATATCAACTTATCACACCCTATCAAGTTGTGTAAATGCGGTGTAAGTCCGCCAATAATTCGTGCCCGTGAAGGCTACGGCGTGAGAACGCAGTAGCTGGAACGTAAATTATAAACCCGTGTAGAGGAAATGGGTTGAGGGAGAAATAGTCTATTGGGCTGTTTCGCCATCATTCAACTCCCGTAAACTCGACCTAAAATCACGACACCAAACGGCTTAAACTTAAAACATTGAGTAGTCCAGTGGACACTCATAATATTGTAATATTAACACAGATTTTCCTAAGATCAATTAAAGGAAAGGTGACTGGGGAGTCAACGCAAATTAAATACCGTTGCTATGATCTCTAACTTATTCATTATAACTAACTAAACTAACTCCAAGGCGAATATCACTAAACGATAACTAACCAAAAGTTAAGGGCGAAAAGTATTCTAGGTGAGAAAATTTTAACCGATAATTAACCGAAATTTAAATTTCAACCCGAGAAATCAAATAGGCGATATTTTTCTCTTAAGATTCGTACAACATGACGAATCCCTAAGCCCTGACATCTAATAGTGTTGAACGTAATCATATCAAAAAGGTTATTCTTAAAATATTCCGGCATTCTTTCAAAACTCATTAAGAAATCACCTAACGGAATTGTCGTAAATGCCCCGTAAATAATAATTTGTAATTTAGTAATTTCAACCATAACTGAATAAACTAGTAAAGAACGCTAAAGTAGACCCGCTCAAACAGACATTCTCCCGGTAAAATTTGACTATTAAACCCCAAATATTTAAAAGGAAAACCCATTGACATTTAATAATTTCCAAACAGTCTAGGCGATGAGAAACTTTGGACTAAATAGGTTGATAAATCGACAGGGATATGTACAAGTAATATTCAATTTATCCCTCCCAATAATAGAGTAATCGCATAAAATCTCTGAATATTAACAATGAATAAATATAATGATTACTTCCAAACTTAGTAAGGAGGACAATTAAATCTAGAAAGTTTTGGTAAAAAACATGATAATCGAATATGTAATGAATAAAATAACAATTTGGGATATCATCAATAAATTTACAAAATTTTACAACAATTGTACTGAATAAGTCCACTAATAGGCAGTAATTACAGGGGCAAATAAATTACATTCCACCATTTGATGAGGTATACTCCACGATCACAGAAGCCACTGTAGAGGAGGTTCATTGGCGACGATTGACATACGATGTACATTAAGATAAATGAGACGATGTAGATTGCCAACATGTGTCGTCGAGGGGAGATGAAAAAATCTGAAGAGTAATTATTCAAATGAGAAACGATAACAAAAAGAAAAATTACTTTCATGTAACATCAAGCAATAAAAAAAACTCCCCTTAAAGTAAGAATACTCATCCCCGAGACTAGAAGTTCCAGTGAACATTAATATTGATCAACAACCACCTAAATAAATTGCTAAAAATAGGGAAATAACCGAGAAAATTACCTGAGATTGTAAGTTGCAAAAATCTAATTCAATGATAACGAAAATTAAATTAAGTAACTAATTTATGCCATTCAGTTGACATTTCTGAAAATCAATTCAGCCGAAAAACACTGTTCGATTTGCAAGCAACGGTACATAACCTTTAAAATTGGCAGTAAGTACACCAATTTTAAAAAAATCGAATTTTACCTGCGCTTTCCACACCATTCCACCAAAAATCAAATCAGTGTGCACCCCTACCACCCGAAAATCGGCAGATTATGTGCTTCCATAAGTATAAATACAACGGGTCAAATGAATAACGCCATTCACTCTTTCGCTACCCATATAAATTCTAATACTAATCAACGTGAAGAAATTAGTCAACTCGAGATCCAAGGAGACGATATAATTATGGAGTCAATAAGGAGCTCCAGAAAGGGTAAGCCTCAGTTTTTTATTAATCAAACTAACCTGAATATGAGTCATAGTTACCCCGACGTGGAGAATCAACCCCAACGCCAATTGTTTCGGATTTCAGAATTGAATTGTTATCACTTCTATGAATAAATTTATATTAGCCAAAGTTTCTTCCTTATGAAAGTTTTGTCGATCTAAGAAGGGGAACATCCGTTAAGCCATAGGTTTTCTAAACCCCTCAGCTTGAAGATGAAATTTTACTAGAGACGGCCACCCATTTGATAACGATGTCAATACTTATGATGTGCATGAACCCTCAGATTATGGTAGATTAAACGAGGAAACATCAGCATAACCCCGACTAGCTTGTGATGGAGTGACGATCCGAGAAATAATATGAGCAAGTGAAAACGAACACAACTAAATGCCAAACCCTAATCTGCTGAATGGGGAGATAGTTACCCTGTAAATGATGCTTCACTGTCCCAGGAAAGGTCAAATTCAGATTACCTATCAATTAATAAAATTAAATGAACCATATTATTCTAATATTACTTGGTAATAAACGAATTAATATTAGTAAAATTAAATGAGAGCATTATTTCATTTTACATAGTAATTGATAACTTAACAGTAGAAAAAGTAAATTAAAACCATTAGTTTTATTTTGTAATTAACTTAACATTAGGACAATTAAATAAAATCGTCATTTTTACCTCACGTAGCAACCAATAACTCAACGATCATGAATTTAAACAAAATCTTCATGTTAATACTGAGCATTAGTTTAATAACGTTACGCTAATGAATCCAAATAAAATTATCTTTCTGATATCAAGTATCTGGTTAACTCAGGGTTAATGGAGCTAAATGAAAATAATCAGTTTAATGTTAAGCATTAGTTTGATAACTTAATGTTGATAAAATTAAATGAAGGCTATCAGTTACTATTATATGTTAATTACTCAAAATTTGGTAACTCAAGCGCTATTGTAACATTAATGGTGCCCAACTCATTGATTGGGAAACCCTAGACGAGAAACAAATGAACCAGAAACTAAGAACCCAGATAAAAGGCCTAGAAGTAGCAGTAGCGGCCGGTCAGGAAGGCGTAGCGATGACGTACCCTTCGTTTTCGCTCCTGCCCAAATAGCCTACCAGGATGCGGTGGCTACTCCAAAGGCCGCCCTAAGACCAAACAGACGTCGTCCCACCGCTCTGCACCACGAATAATGCATGTCACTAATCATTTTCAAATAAATATTTTATCTCTCGAGTTGTCTCATAAATTAACGTTGGAACGAAATTTTAAATCTATAATAAGAGTCAAAATTTATGTTATATGATGAGCAAGATCAAATAGGAAAGAAGGACCGGAATGAATAAAGCGCACACAGGCCTTCTAAGGCAGTGCGTTGAACCCAGTTTGAGGTCGGGCCAGAGCAGCTCCTATGTGGCGCTCACCTTTGGCGATCTCAACACCAATGGTTGCATCACCAACGTTGCCTAACGACGGGTAACCATTGGGGGCAAAAAAAGCTTTACATCTGGGTCAAGGTCATAAAAACCATAAACCCCACAATATTCTAATCTTAATTTTATCATTTTTGTAATTTAACTCGACAATTTTATTTTAAATTTTTTAATTGAATTGTTTCCAATTCAAATTATTTAATTTTTGTTCCATTTTTATGGATTTTCGCATTTTTCGATAAATTGTCGAATTTTGGTCAAATTTTATGTTCTCATGTTATTTTTATGTTTATTTCGTGCGGATCATGTTGCACTTTGTTATTATTTTAATTTATTTTTGTGTTTCTTGATTTATATTTAATTGTTTTCTTTCTCATATTTTAGCATGGTTAGTTGGTGTTTTAGAGGTCCGATTTTAAATATGCATGTTGTATTTGCGTGTGTATTACCGATTCATTTAAACGATTCTCAAGGCTGTTTGCGTTCTGGCCCAACAGTAATATTACGAACATCATTATTACAATTTTATTACTGTCATTGCTATTTACATTATTATCAAAGATTTAATTAAGAGAAAAAAGGAAAAATAATAAATAAATACCATTATTAAAATTTATTTTTACAAAATAAAAATAGTCCACGTTGGAAAAATTTCGCTTGCTAAATTGCAAAGAGTTGTTGGACCTGAATCGGAAAGTCCTGAAATTAAAAGTTGATAAAATCCACATTAAATTAACCAACAAACCTCATAGGGTCATTTTAAGGGTCATGGTGAGAACCCGTAATATAAAATAAGAAACTTTTATATATACTAAGGATAATTATATTATTTGAATAAAAATTTTATACTTTACTATATAGTTAATAAAATAAATTAATCCTATTTTAGAGACTAATAACCTTACATTTTAGGGATCATTATAATTTTCCCTTAGGAACATCGGGAACGAATCTTTAAATTCTTTGAAATCCAGATTAATAATAATAATAATAATAATATTATTATTATTATTATTATTATTATTATTATTTTTATTATTATTATTATTATTATTACTATTATTATTATTATTATTATTATTATTATTATTATTATTTTATTATTATTATTATTATTATTACTATTATTATTATTATTATTATTATTATTATTATTATACCTATAATTATTAAAAAAATTATTATTATTATTAATATTACTATTATGAATACGAATATTATTATTCCTATTATAACTTTAGAAATATTAGTTTAAATCTTACGGGTAAATTTTGTAGTCCCTATTAAAAATAAATTGCATTGTTATTATTATACTATTATTATAATTATTATTATTATTATTGATTTTATAATTATTAATTTAGGATTTTTTTGTTGTTGTTATTACAGTTAATCATTTCATTAAATGTGTCGTTTACCACGGATATCATAAGGACGATTTATTTGTCATTTGGTAATTACTAACCTTATTGTAATGGTTCTCAGTATTGTTTTGTCTATTAGGAATATGAGGTAACCCAGGGTGTTCCCAACAGTGTTACTACTGCGCTGGCCGGTGTCACGTTTACGAGCACTGCTGTAGAGACCTGCCCAAAAAAACTCAAAGCGGATAAAATATGTACGTCTTCATTCCTTTCTTCATTCTGACAGTGTAATTAGATCCCTAAAAGGAATGTTTTTATAAAATTTCAGAAACTAAACTTAGAAAATACATAAGAGCGGGGACCATTAAAATCAGAACATGATGTCTTCTATGATAGCTCGTGAACCCAACTGAACTTTAGGGCAATGAAAGTCTTTGAAAAGAGACTCACCCTTTGCTAATATTCAACCCATTAGCACACAGTACCAATGTGGCTAGAGGTTAAACTTCTTATGCAGGCGCTCGATGGAAGCAGTTACCTTTAGCCTGGATTGAAATTTTTGATTACCCATCAGTGCCCAGCACGTACATGATATGTCAAAGTTTATCGTTTTAAATTTTTGATGTTTTTTTAGTAATTTTCTATCGTTATTTTATTTAATTTTATTATGGATTATTTCGTAGATGATTTTCTTTCATGTCGATTTTTGTGATCTAATGTTTTTAATAATCAACATTTTTGTATAATTTTGATATTTTATCAATATTTTTCTTTTCATCTCTTTTTAGTTTTCTTGTTAAACTTTTCTACTCATTTTTATTCTTCTAGGCACTCTATAGAGTTTCTAAAAATAAGATGTGGGGAATGAACTGGGCTGTTTGACTACCACATACAGCTGCCCTACCTCCAATCACGGTTATATCCTGTGGTCAAATTTTATTTTATTCATATTTGTTCATGTAATTATTTACTTATTTTAAAATTGAGCTTCGATCGCAAAAAACAAATATTCATGATGGGAAGAAAGCAAGATGATATTGCGTTTCATAATCGAGGTTAAGCTGATTCCATAGAAACGAAATAAATTATAAATCAAAACACCCAATAAATTAAAACTCTTTAAAAATTAATTTAATGGAATGTTTGACATATTGAATACTCCTTAAAAATTAACCTTTGTTTTTAGCTTCATTGATAATGCAATTTTATTAAAAATTATTAACTTATACATTTGTTTAAATACTGTAACAATTAACTTTGTTTTAAAAATTTATTTTGAAACAAAGGAATGAAGAAAACTAACTTATCTAGTTTTGAGAAATCTCCCGATACATCTAATTTTGATTGGAGTAATTCTGGTAAGCTTTAAAAATTTTGTATTTGTTGAAATATTATTAATGATATTTAGTTTCAGATATAAGTAATTTTGATATCAGTTTTAATGCAACTAAAGCTATTAAGTTAATTATTTTTAACTATTGTTGAAATTTTTTATTAAATTGTATCAGTTCATCTATTGTGGATCCTAAATTAATTCACATAAATAATTTGACAAGTAACAGATTTTTTTAAATTCATGTAAAATAAACACTTATTTAGAGAAAATCAATGAAAAAAACCATTCAGTTTTAAAGTAATTAAATTTCAGAAAAACTAAATACAATAATTTATTAGCCTCTCAAATTTAAGTGTCTTTCAGAAAAGGTAATAAAACATTTTTAATCGGAAATTTGTTTGAAATAAAACTCAGAAAACAAAATACCTACAAGAAAACCGTATCTGTTCCAAGAGTTCCGCACTCTAAAGTAATATCAGTTTTTATTAACTTTTTTTAGATATTCACTATTAGAGGTGGCGAGGAAAAAAGAAAAGAAAAATTTCTGTTAAAAAAAATATTAAAAACGTAATAATTGTTTGTAATAGAAATATTGTAAACTTATCTATTAGCTTTCCACAGTAAACCTCAGTAAATTCAAAGCGATTAGTGATTTAACTGCAGGAAATAGGTAAATTCAAATTGTTTGACAATTTACTAAACAATTTAAACAACAGCTCACCAAATGAAAACTTATTAAGCAACAAAGATAACGTGGGCATCACAAGGTAGAGTTACGCAGTGAATTATATTCATTGCTCTCTTTTTTAGCGATTGTTTTATAAGTGCACCGAAGAAAGAAATTTTACAACCATGCATCAATTTGTCTCCCTTAGTGGGTAACAACGAAGTTTACGAAACCGTTGGGGTAGGATTTGTTTCTGGAATTCGATTTTTTGACAAATGACTGTTTTTAGAAAAGAAAATCTATCGTAATGTTTCCTTTGAAAGAAAATGCACCAATTAAGAAATCGATAACTCCAACAAATGGTAAATTTATATTTCGGTTTCCATTGATTTTATAATAATTGAATTTATTGATACAAATTTATCATCAGCGCAGTCTATTTATTTTTTTATTTCAATCAATAAAAATATTTTCAATCGATTTTGAAAATTAAACCTTTTTAATGAAAATAAAATAAATTTCTATTAAATTAATAAATCAATAACAAATCTATTGTTTTCTATTAATGATGAAAATTAAAAAAATATTCAATAATTAATTAATAAATCCATAATTCAATAATTAAATAGAAAAATCTTATTTTCGATAAATTTTGAAAATTAAATATTTTAATTAATAAATAATAAAATCTATTAGTTAAATTTAGATAAATAAATAATTTTATTTATTAGATTTAATAAATAATTAATTAAAATTTAATAAATAAGTTATTACGCGATTAATTAATAAATATATTAATTTTGAAAATTAAAATTTTTAACTTATTAATTATTAAATAAAAAATATTTTATTTTGATAAATTTTCCTGATTTTAAATGTTTAATGATTAAATTTAAATTATTTGATAAATGAAAAAATTGAACCATTTTTTTACATTTTTTTTTAATAATTTAAAATTATTAATCAAATAACTTAATTATTAAGTGATTAATTTTTAATTAAATATTTAAAATTTTATAAAGCAGTAATTATGTAATTAATTTAATTTAATTTTGATTAATAATGATTAATAAATAAAATTTATTAATTTTGATTAATATTTGATCTAACAAAATTATATTTTTAATCAATTTTGAAAATCGAATATTTTATTTAAAGAAGATAATAAAAATATTTATTAATAATTCAATAACACAACTTTTATTTTCTATTAAGGATAATAATTAATAAACTAAATAATTAAATTTAATATTTATTTAATTTCCGATTGATTTTCCATCAATAATCTAATTATTAAATAAATCTATAAATTAATAAAACTATAAATTAATAATATTAAATAATTAAATATTAATTAATAAATAATAGAATCTATTAGTTAAATAAATTTTGATTAACGAATAATTAAATTTATTATATAATTAATTAAAATTTAATAAAAATATAATATTTTAAAATTCAAATTTTTAACTTATTAATTATTAAATTACAAATATTTTATTTTGATAAATTTTCCTGATTTCAAATGTTTAATAATTAAATTTAAATTATTTGATAAATGAAAAATTGAACCATTTTTTTACATTTGTTATTTAATAATTTAAAATTATTAATCAAATAAAACTTAATTATTAAGTTATTAATTTTTAATTAAATATTCAAATTTAATAATAATAAATAATTAAATATATATCGATTAAAATTTATGAAATAAGTTATTATTTATATAATTTAATATAATTATTTTATAAATTAAAATAATTTAATATAACTAAAAGTAAACATTTGTCTGGCACTTAATTCTGTGATTACTGGCAATATTATATTTTATTGAATGATCAAATATATTTACATCTACAAACGGATTTTATCTATTTTATCAGTTTATTGAGACAATTGTCATTTTTGTAGATAATTTGCCAAGGAAAATCAACACAGTTTCAAAGTAAGTTTTACCTTTTCATTTTCGGTAAATCTTTTACTAAACTAGAAAAAAAACAATGAAAAATATTTTATATAAAAATGTACTAACTAAGGAAGCTTTTAAAATAAGCAAGTAAGATATTATGGATTTACCTTATTCTTATATCGCGTTCTTCCCGAAAATAAACGTTTTTCAATATTAGTTGTGGTTTTTAAATATAAATGTATTTAAACATTTTTATTAAATAATCATTGAATATCGACCAAATACATTTCACGCTGTTACTACCTAGAGATGGACCTCTGTCCACTCAGTTGCTACCTAGTTTATTTAATGAAAAAATAAGTCACTCAACACTTTAATTTGAACACTGGATTTTTTTTTTAAGAATACAATTCACAAAGTTTAAAATTTCAACTTAACTAAATGTAAAAAATTAAATTATTCAAAATTATATTTACATGAAATTTTCAATTGTTAATTATATTTTTACATAAAAAATTATAAAATAATCATTAAACATAATAAATTAACATCAAACTCGTCTTAAAAATAAACGTTCAATCCTAAATTATTTAGCTTACTGACTATTTTGTCAGTAGTATATTACATAACAATTTTATCAAATAATCATAAAACTTTAATAATTTTCATGAAAATTTAAGTTTAAAACCATTATAGTACATTGATAGTTTATTTAATTAAAAATAAATCACTCAAAACTTAAAATTGAACACTGGATTTACAATATTTTAAGAATACAATTCACAAAGTTTAAAATTTCAACTTAACTAAATGTAAAAAATTAAATTATACAAGATTTACTTTACCAATTTCTATAAAATTTGAAATTTACAGCAAATAAAATATACAAATTTATATTCTATTAAAAAATTTAATTTTGAAAATAAAAAATAATTCGCCCATGATAGGATTATTACTGACTCAACGAATTATTACCGACACCAGACTGTTACAAGTCTTATTTTATTACCGAAATTTCTTATAATAATAATAATAATAATAATAATAATAATAATAATTACAAAACAATAGATTAAAAAGACAAACACCTTATAAGACAACATTTATTTAAATAAAAGCTTTAATATCTTCGACATCAGTGACATTGATATCTAAATAATGTCCGAATGCAAAACTTTTGTTTTTATCTACCCATTGACGTTTATCATCGTTGTTACTTAAAGCAATTTTACAATTTTTAAATATAAACAACTGATGATTTCTCGTCCCTATTCTCGTTTGAGGAGCAGAAAAAACTGTATCGTTTCTATAACAATTAAGATAAGAAAGATACTTTATTTCAGTTCGTTCCAAAGTAATTCCCTTTGCTTTATTACTTCCAGTTTCTCCTAAAAGACTATAGCATTTTGGTCGTAAGAAAACCCATTCCTTATATCCAAGTCCCTTATTCTCATCTTTGAATTTACCTATTACTGAGTCAAGTTTTCTTGAATACAAAGGATGACCAATATCATAATTCGAAGTGTCCAAAAGATTATCCAAAACCATTGCAAGTAAAAGAGTACTTAATTTACAGTTTTTAATTTCAAGGAAGAAAGAGTCAGTGTCGCCAGCAACAATGTCAATCCTACAATTGAAAAGATTCCTATATTTCTCCAATTCAAGATACTGGAGCTGATACATCCGTAATTTCGATAAATCAAGAACCGTTTGACCGATATAACTAGGTCGGTTACAAACTAATTAACAAATTAATTCTTTATTTAGATGAGCTGCTATTAGATCATCGTCAATCTTTATACACTTTCTGAAAGACGGCTTTGATGAATAAGTAACCATCTTTTCAAATGAATTACATAATCTTAAATTCATTCGTTTTTTAAGATTTTCCACAGGTTTTCCATAAAGACTATTATTTAAAAGTTTGAAATAGTTCTTATCAAGATTATTTGTAGCATCTGCTCTCAAACAAGTGTTTGTATTAATATACTCTTTAAAAATCTTTGCCTATTTAAATCTTATAGCTCTATGAATCTTAACAACCTTAACACCAAGAGAAACATACATCTTTAGAAGTCTCCAATGAATAATATAGTTATTCTTGGGATAATGGGTGAGCATTATTTTTTCAACTTTAGAATCCGGTGGACACATCTTTTCAGGCGCCACAGGGAATTTATCCAAAAACTCATGTACACTTTCAGGAATTTCGAGATCAACTTCCATCGTGTAACCATATGAAAGCGTTTCAATATCTGTACTCATCCAAAATAGAATCAAGATTATTAATTACCCAACTAAAATCACCGAAAAGAAGACTTTGGCTAAGATCCCAACCATACAGATTGTTGATATCAATTTCTAACAATTCCATATCATCACAAGTTTTAACATAACGTTTATTCACAAATGTTATTCCACCCCTGATCCCTTCTTCATAGAAATTATACATTTCCATATCAGTAAGGAGTTCAATGAGTTCTTTCAATGTCATCAAAGCAGAAGCCCAACTCATTCCAGGTATACCGTAAAAAATTAAGGGATCTAAACCGTTATGAGCAATACTCTTTGAACGAAATTGTTGAAAAAAATCAGCAAGAAGAAATACATCTAATTTCAAGTATATCATCATATAATCTAACAAGGTATTGCAATTATTCTCAGTCCAAATCTTTTGAGCTCTCAAATATTGTGATTCTGTCACTTCAGGCCAAATTGGTGGTAATTCAAAAGTTGTTTCCAAGTTTTCCAAACTCTTTGCAAATTATAAGGAAAGATACCTTTACAACCCATTATTGAACCATTAAATACAGAATCTGTCAAAGAAAAGTTAGAAAGAGTTTAAACTGCATTGTATAATGATGCGCTAACAAACTGATAACTATCAAAGAACCTAACGGATACTTTATCGATATGCGCTATCAACGATATAAACTTTTCTGCTGAAGTTGGAATGATATTCAAATCCCAAGAAGGAAAACTACTAAGACCATACTTCAAAATGTGATGAAGGTCATAGCCCATAAGATTATGAAAAATAACAGGTAAATGCTGACGATTTCTTCTAACATTACGACAAAGACTACAAGCAGCCCCAAGGTAACGACCTGAAAAGTGTTCGTAAACTTTAACACGATTTCTAATGGGTTTCTTACAAAGATAACAATTCAAGCAAGACTTAAAAGCATTTTCCTGATTAAATAATAGCGAATAATGTTTGAATCATTAAAAAGATCAAAATAAGGTTGTATAATTGTCACCGCAATTTCCTCTCTTTTTCAAAAATTCCAAGACACTGCTGGACGTATAGGAGTTTCTAAACTATGGTATGACTCATCTCGTCGATATGCCCTTCACTTTCAACTACTAGGGATACTTACTCGATACGTCGCATGATTTTAATAACCATTGCGTACCCATGATCGAAATCATGTTGGTACTGTACGCAATAGCCGAATGCCATTCGAGCAGGTGAGCGTTATTACTAACACTACTCCTCAAAGGACCTTCGTCTTCCCGGATCATTAGCTGCCGCTGGAAGGACTTACGCTTCTGCCTATCAACCCATATCAAATCCCTGCTTTTGCCCTGACCACGTCGAGAAAATCATGGAGAATGGTTATGCCCAATACGTGTTTGCAAGCTCCTTTCGACACCATTGCCATCTATACCTCACCTCTTGTAAAGTGCAATTAAGTAGCGTAATGCCTAACAAAAGGGAAAAAAATAAAATAAGACAACATGAATATTGTGAATAAACTATATTGGCCGTAACATACATTTACGTCATTACACAGAAAAATAAGCAATGAAGATCAAGATCACAAATGTCTATATACACATCCCTGACCGTATGAGAGAGTCCAAATTTTCTTTTTAGTCTTCCTCGGCGTCAATTTCCGTAGGTAAACGTCTCCTTTTTGCCGGCCGATACGGCGGGGATTTGCTCGAAGGTTGCCCTCAGCACTCGTGGAAGGTCGCGCGATTTCACGTTGAAAGCCATCGTTCGGCACTTCGCCCGTGAGAATGGCTATTTCGTCAGTACCTAACCCCAGCCGATCGAGAGCTTGTACGACTCGGGGCGATCCAAGATCCTCATCCACTAGATCGATGTAAATGGACCTTGGAGGGGAAGAGAAATTGAGCCGAGGAGCGTAGCAAATATCCGGATCGAGCCCCGGGATCTCGAATTCCCGATAAGAGGGCGGCAAGTCGTCGATCCGATATGTGCCTTCGGCGGGCTCCGCTTCTCGGAAGAGCTCTTCTTCTCGGCGGCGTCGATCCCAACGTCGCCTATTCCGATTTGGCCTATGGCGAGCCGTATTGACGGGCAGAGTTCGCCGTGATTTCTGCTGGCGGAGGATTTTGAGTGGATGGAGGGATGAGAACTGAAGGAGTGGAGAGGTCTTCAGTACTGGGGAGATGATGGGCTGGAATGATGTTTAGTTGACTGGCCCGGACACTCCCTGGGACGTGAGTCCGAAGCTCTACGTCCGTGAATGCTTGACGGAGTGCCGTTGATTGTTCACGTATCAGCAGTCGTTGGCTGCGTGACTCGGCGATTAATTCGTCACGCGCCTGAGTGAGTCGGAAAATCTTCTGCCTCAGCTCCCTTACGGTTTCTGGTGGAGCCCAGGTGCCTTTCATTCTCTCATATTTAACCCGGAGCTCATTGTGCTGCTGTTTCAGGTCTTCATACTGGTGCCGGACGGCCACTATGGATGGGGAAAGTCGGGGAATCCTTAGCAGATTGTTCAACTCGGACGTGTTATTGCCGTTCATGCTAAAAAAGAAAGAAAAGGAAATTAAAAATCGGAGGTTATGGAGAGGTGGGGTAGTTAGACAGGGCGGTTCGGGAAGGGATGAGGGTGATGAGGAACAAAATCGTCATTTTCATTTTCATCATTAACCCCTTCACTACGCAATATGTTTTGAGAGTTCATGTTCGATGTCCGGAAATCTTTTGATTATTGTACGTACAGATGCACAATCTTCAGATTTTACTATACCAAAAGTGAAACATCATCTTAGCATTTTTGTACCTGATTTGTTTGAGTACTCTGTGTGAATAGTTGTGTTGAACCGAATGAATTCGGAGCGTATTGGTCATTCACATTGTGCAAGTATATACGGCTTGAGCAGTGAAAGGGTTAATAAAAGTTGACTTATAAGACGACATTAATTGCAAGACCTGGATTCTTTTCCTCAAACCTACTTATATTGCACAATCTCATAGGACAGTCATTTATCTCATAATTTAATTCATTCTGGAAGTTAGTATAGCGATTATTTACAAGAACGTCATGCTTCGATAAAGCCAAGATACTATATATAAAACAAAGATTGTCACTATTCTTAATATTAATAATAGCTCTTTTTCCTTTAAGCACAAGAAGAGTCTCAATAAAACCGTGACCAGTTAACCTATTTATTTGGGAATATTTAGTCAAGATAAAATGAATTTCTAGAATTCTAGAAATAGTCCATCCACTACCAAACTGAGTAAATCTTTCTATTTTTTCATTTAATTTTCTAACTCCTTCAACAAAAAAATTATCTGAGAAAACCTCGGCGTTATTAGATATAAATTCATCTTTATCATCTTTCTCAAATTGGATATTTACAGCAAATTGAATTTTAACGTTCCCCATTTTATTAATTTCAATTCTTAGCTGGGTTATAATTCTATCTGTTAATGTTATTTGATTAACATTAAATTCGTCAATTTTAAATTTTAGTAATTTACGAGATCCTCTTAAATCTAATTCTACAATTGGGTCATTACTAATGTCGACAGAACCACCTATTTAAATGTTTTCCTCGTCATCCTTAATTACAATTATTTCATTTTTAGATATTTTAGGCGCCCCTAAATTCAAACCAATATCAGATTTTCTTTTCTTAATTTTAAAATCATCAGCCTTAAAAATCAAACGAAAGAAATCTAGTTTATTCTGTTTAAACTGTGTCAAATGAACCTTATGATCAAAAAAGAAATCAAGATAGGGTTGGGCATGGTAAGTTTTGCACGAGGGACATATAACGATTTCAATGCCATTGAACTGATGACGATAATATTTCTTCATTAGGTCATGGGCATTCTTCACTATGATTCACGGATCAATTGCAGTACTGAGGGTATAAATTGCCTTTTTATATAAAAATAAGTGAAAATTAATTATTTTTGAAAATTATGGCGTAATTAAAAGTTATTTTAAAGGTTAATGAATTACCAAATTTGAATCCTTTAATATGAAAAGGTTATACTATTTTCAACCTTATGTAAAAGGTTATATAAATTATGTAATTAAATATTTAAAAAAATAAACAGTTTACAATCAAATTATCAATCTAAACTATTTATTTTTAAAGATTTTTAATTTCTAATTTATATACCTAATTTTATATCATTATAATAACTAGAGTTTAAAAGTAATATTATTAAAATAACAAAAAAAATTTAATTCTTTATTTAAAATATTACTTAAAAATCATTTAAAAAATTCAAAGAATACTTACATTTAATTTTCGTCCCATTTAATTTAGCATTAATATGGGGCATATTTGATGAAGAATTTTGAAGATTCTGATTGTTGTTAAAATTTGGAACATTTTGCATGTTTTGAAAGTTTGGAATATTTGGCATGGTAAATTGGAAATTTGGATAATACCACATGTAAGGCATGTTGGTATGTGGCATATTCCAAATAAATAATTACTAAATATTTAATTTAAATTTTAATCTTATGAAGTTAGCATTCATATTCTGCCAATACATTTGACCAGGAAAGTTATTAGAATTCTAAATAAACCTAATAATTTTCAAATAAAATTTAAAATTTACCATATGATTTGTATTTGGTATATGTTTGGAATTATTCGTATTAGATGAATTATTATTACTGTTCTAAATAAAATAATAATATAATTAAAATTAAAAATGTTACCATATTGATTATTGTTCGAAGTTGGGTATATGTAAAAAGTGATCATAAAATGAAAAATCTATCCTTATATATGAATAATTACGTTATTACTACAATAAATTAACCAATCAAAACACGGTAAATTGCACACATATATTTTTAATATTTCAGATAATCTAAAGCACCAAGTAAACAGTTTTTATAAGCACAATCATCATCGTATTCATAATATGTTTCTTCAGGATATGTTTCTTGGAAAACTCTGATATTCTTTTAATGAATACTTTACAATACAAAATATATTTTTAAAATCTTTTCTTTTGTTTCATCTGTCACATAGAAAATAGCTGTTTTTCGATCAGAACCGATATTACTTAATATACACGTTGGAGAGAAAAAATTCTGACGGTTAAGTATTTGATCTTCATGATATTCGTTTGCCAAAAACACCCAATTTAATGGTCTTAAAATATTATTAGTATTGATCATACATAATTCTTTTATAACTAATCCACCAAATTCATTTTCAAAAACACTAATATCAATAAAATAACTATATATTTTATAAAATATATATTTAAAATCATTACGTTTATACATTGAGTTAAGCCAAACAATACAATGTTGACCACAAGTTGTTGTTTTCATTCCAAAACTACCTATACGCTTAAGAATTGGTAATGAAAATCTTCCAATTGTCCGTAACCAACCAGACCCATACTGCTTACCAATAAAATATGGTATTTCGCCACCAGTTTGGCTATTACTATACAATGAAATTATATCTGGATTAATCATTTAATTTACGAAAATGTAATGTCAAATGTGTTTTTGAATTTTTTGGAAAGTTGATAAGTTTCCCACTATCATCACGAATATTAATTTCTATGTTGTTTATACATGACGTGGAAAGCGATAAGTACATTGGATTATCCAATACAATTTGTACAACTTCATCTTGTTCATATTTTTTAATTCATACTGCTTTCAATAAAGGAACCAAAGAATCGCCAACAATTATTTGTTCAATAATGTTACTATAGATGAACATTTGTTGATGATGATTATATAACTTTGCTTTATAAATACTCAAATTGTTTTATATTATATGTTTGCTTCTCTAATCCGAGTGAACTAACCAAGTTTTTATCGAATACAACCTCTGTAATATTATCGTGAATACTGAATGTGAATATTTTATCTTTTATTTGGAGAGATGTAAAAATATGAGGACAGTAAGTTTTGTCAAGTACAAATTATTACGAAATGAGAAAACTGATTGAATTAAAGTGTTATACGTTAACTTTATTTTTACTAAATTATTCATATCTGTATTTGGTGGAACTACTATTTGAAATGTCTCACTGGGACTTGTAATTATTGTTTCAGATATATTCATTCTTTTTGCACTTTGCGTATCTTCAAATAATATTTGGAATGAGTAGATATTACAATATGTAAAACTCCTTTGGTTATCTACATGTAACTATGCTCGTTGAATTCTTTTATTGGCATTTCTTCTTTTTCCGGTTCAATAAAGTAAAGACTGCTAACTGATTTTGATACAATTTCTTTGTATTCAATCTTTGCTTTACTATAGAATGGGAGAGTACTATACAAAAATGTAAAATCTTGCAAAGCTACTTCTCAATTACCCTGTAAATAAATCGGGTTTTGAAGATTGACCATAAATTTACTGGCTTGATTGTCTGGATGAATTGTTAAACAAACTATTGCTAAATATTCCATGAAAATTGCTAAACCTTTTATATGTAAATTTTATAAATATCAATGATATTTCTTATATGAAAATAAAATAACATAAATGTGGCAATGATTTAATTACTAGAAAGCCCCATTTAAACAAACGTTTTACTATATATTTTGATAGTTTTCAGTCAACATTGGGTTGGATAATACAAACTGCATATTGTAGAATATTTAAGCAATTTATACAAATTTTATCATTTTCAAAATAAATATTTTTTATTAATTTAATTTAATTAATAAAAATCATTTTAAAATTAATGACATTTTATAATTTTTTTTGCTATCCTATTTACTATCCTACCTGATGATAATAGAAAAACTGTCGAAGTATTTCGTAACATTTGTGTTTTAAATATATATTTGCAATACGATAGTGGTTCTTTAATTAATACAGAAAGTATTGTAATAAATATCGTTGATGATTCTTAACCGAATAGCGCTGAAAGCAATATTAATTTTGATAAAATAAATAAAAATTATTCATTTTACGATTTTTGAGCGTTTATGGAACTTTTAGAATTTATTGGAAGTGTCAATGTTAAAATTATTTCAAAGTCTTGTTATGTTTGCCACGTTCAGTAATAAATCTATGACCCGTTTGTTCCATGTTTTGATGTTGTGATGGGTGTAATGCCGCATACATTGGAGCAACTGAATACGAGCTCTATCGAAAACATTTACATTATTGAACATAACATATATTTCCAAATTTAAAGTGTTATCTGAAGGTTACAAAAAATATTGACAACATCTTATTCATGAGGTTTCGGCGATGCTTTAATCCGAAAAAATGTACTATCCACTCATATTTTAATAATACTAAATTAATTTTATTGGGATTAATATATTCTATTGAATTTCGCACATATAATACAATATTATGTAATTACTATAAGTATATTTATTTTTATTTTTGTTGAAACTTGTTATAATCCATATTAGCATTGTTACTTTACTGAATTCTTTTATACAATTTGACCTTATTTTGTAATTTATACATTTATTGTGCTCAATGAATCGTTTCCTGTTTAGAAATAATAAAAGGCAGTGTTTGGTAATTGATCAAACAGCTCATGCAACAGCAATGAGTGCAAATACTGTTTCCAGTGTTAGCGAAAGTTATAATGATCGAAACGATTGTTCCAAGGACAAATCTATTATTACCAATGATTCGTTTGATAACAGTAATATTTCAAATAGGAAATCTAAATTAACAGAAGATCATGAAAATAAAAAATCTTGTGTTTTTGATTCATATTTAAAGATTTCAGCAAATACTTCTACATCATCTGTTACAAATAATGGATCGATAAACACATCAACTGAAAAAAGTGACTTTGGAATAAACTTCAATTTTTCAAATGTTTCTATCAATGAATCTTTAAATAATAAAAAAGTTCCTTTAAAAGAATTGAAATCAAAAGAATTTAGTGAAATTATTAAGTCAAATTTTCAATCTGTACTTACAAATGAGGATTCTTTTGAAGTCGAAAAGGAAAAAGGTCTTCCAAATTGTATTACTGAAGAAGCGTTAGGTAGCACTATGGAAAATAACTGTAAAGATGAAGGTCAAAATTTGGTAACTGAAATAAATTTAGATAAAACTACAGATTCTACCTCAAATTCTAGTAAAATATCAGATTCTGAACAATTTCGATCAAAGTCTCTTATCTGTCAAGATATTTCAAACGTTTTACCTGAAAAATCTATAAATCATAAAATCCAATCTAAAATAGCTTTATCAATTTCTAAAGAAAGCAAAAATATTACTAATTCGAGTTATAATTTGCGCGGAAAAAACAAATCTTCCATTATAAATTTTAAACCAGCCCAAAATGAAAATTCATCATCACATACAAAAGAATCGAATATAAATATCAACAATATCAAACAAGAATCAAATATGCACTTACTTAAAACACCCACCATGAAAAATTCCAATGGACTTAGAAATGAACCATATAATAAACTGTGGAATGTAGATCTGGATAAAAGTGTATCTAATCTGGAGGATGAATATCTCTATTTTATTCAAAATAGTACTACATACCAAAATACAAATCATGTTGCGTTGCAAAAATCATCGTGTGATATTCTAACTAGTGAAACGAATATATCTGATAATGTATCAGATAAAAGTTACACAAGTAAAAAGAAAACCAATTCTTCATTGCATCCTATCGGGGTATTAAATGAGAATGAAAATTCCAAAACTGATATTCATGACCTTGATGAATATTCTACAATTGATCTCGAAAATGAAAAAAAAATATTTCCAAATCCAAATATTAAAGAAAAGGAATTGGAAAATCAAAATCAAATTTCAAATGAAACGAATAAATCTAGTAATGTATCAGATAAAAGTTACACAAGTAAAAAGAAAACCAATTCTTCATTGCATCTTATCGCGGTATTAAATGAGAATGAAAATTCCAAAACTGATATTCATGATCTTGATGAATATTCGAAAATTGATCTCGAAAATGAAAAAAAATTATTTCCAAATCCAAATATTAAAGAAAAGGAATTGGAAAATAAAAATCAAAGTAAAATTTCAAACTTAGAAGACATTCAAGGAAAAAATAAATCTCAATCAAGATATTTTTTAAGAAACCGTAACAACAAAACAAAATATAATCAAAGTTCGACTCATAAGTCAAACACTAATAAAACTAAATCATGTTCAAGCATATTTCCATTGGTCAATTACGATATTTCAGCTAAAAGCAATTCTTGTCTTACTTTATCTACTCTAAATGACTCAAAAATAATGACCAGCAATAATAAAGTTAATAACGCAGTCTCAGATATAGTCAATGATATGGTGACTGATTATTCATCATTTCACGACTCCAGTTACAGAAACCGATCTTTGCAAATCCTCACAAATAAATCTACCATTTCAAACCTAGAAGGCAATGAGTCGAATAAATTATCCTTATCAGTATCTCATATTCAATTAGAGTCTCCATTAACTGTGAGCTCATTTATAAAAAATATAGTACATGAGAAATTATCAATTGTTGAATCAAAAGATCTCGATATAGATTCTGAAAAGTCTGGCTTTAAAAATGAGTTTCATTTAAAACAAGATTTTTATTTTGAATCTAATAACCCTAAAGAAGTATCTAAAATGAAAACATATTTGGAACATGGAACTCAGACCAAGAAAAGCAAAATTATATCGAAGAATAATCGACAAAAAATAGACAGGAAGACACAATGCCAATTATCATTATGTAAATCTGTTGAATTTTTTCCCAACATAGAAATGGATAAAAATAATTTAAATTGTACTGAAATAAACGAAATTAGTCAATGTAAAACTTTGGGCATGCACGAGAATGTCGTAACTCCATTAAAATCCAATATATGTAATGAATCACACTTGAATCTTGACTGTAATATAAGTCAAAGATTTAGCAACAATCTTGAAAGGATAGGAACCGTAACTAGTTATTTGGAGTCAACGAGGTTAAGCAATACTTCGAAAAAACCAAACAAACTAGTTGTCAATTTGTCTTCGATAAAAAATCCAAATTCATCTTTAATAGGACAGACTGGTAAGATTATTAGTTTTTAATATACATTAATTTCGACTACTATATTAAATTATTATATTTGACCTTATGAATAAATTCGAAATGATTAAGTAGTCAGAGTCATATAGACCAGTGGTGTCTACAAACCCCCGTTCCGCCCAAGGAACATTAAATTATTTCCATTTTATTTACTGTGATGACAGCAACAAAAACAAAACAACGGAATAAACTGGACAGGCATTCATAAAAATTAAACAAATTTGGGAAAATATACCACAGGAATTTCTACAAAAATTTGTAGATTCAATATATGAACGTCTACATGAGGTTATTCGAAACAAATGAGGTGATACAGACTATTAGTTAATAAAAAATACAAAAATAACATTTATTTTGTCCTATTTTTTACCAATTATAAAAACCCATATTTTGTATTAATAAAAATAAAAATAAATGTTTTTGAAATCTTACATGTGTATATAATATTCGATTTGTATTATTTGATAATTTTTTTCTTTTTTGTTACAAAAACAAAGATAAAAATTCAAATTTAAAAAACTACATTTATTTTGTCCCATAGTGAATTTTCATAGTCGAGTAGAATAAGAATTTTTGATAAAAAAGGAAAAATATTTTGACTTGGTAGTATATATGATGTTTAAAAAAGATTAAATATTAAGATATCTTTGTGCCGGGAAAATTTTGCTATCTAAAATTTTTGGATTGGGAAACTTTTTTCTAGAAATTTTAAGTTTTGGGATAATTTTCTGTTATGATATTTTTCCAATGGGAAAGTTGATACGTGATAATAATAATATCCCATCGACTACTACTTGTATATTCCTCTTGATAATCAATAAATAAAACTACTGAAAACTCAAAAATAACTTGTAAATGTTTCATATTTCCTAACATGTATAACAATTTATTTTCATATATAAACACACACACACATATATAATATATTATTTTCTACAACATTTACATATGAATCAGATTTATTTACGGTATTCACGAATTTTCGGCACAGGCTTTTCCATATATATATATATATATATATATATATATATATAATATATATATTTATATATATATAAATTTGGATTGACTTACATGTTTATTTTAAAGTATTTAAAGACTTGGAAATATTTTTGAAAATTTGCGATAATTTTAGTTATTATAATCATTTCTGTCGTATTTCCATGTATGTTCGGACCAAACTGTATTATGGCAAACGTAGGTATTATTTTACATTCTAAAACTCATATTTAAAGGAAATAAAAGAAACAAAAAATGAAGCTTTTTTTGCATTGTATAAACAACGTTACGTAAAATTGTTGGCAGAAACCCTTACTTATTGAAAATTTTAACAAGTATTTTCTTTATCAGTTTCCATATTTGTCATTTTAAAAATTTGTGGTTTCAGAAAATTCTAAAAAAATTGGAATTTCACTTTTTTTATAAATAACAAAAAATTATTCATAAACCAGAATGATATTCCATATAATGTAAGTCCTGCCAAGTTTCAGGAATAACTGGGTTAACAAAATGATAATATAATACTAAATAGAACAGAAAACACATTTATAGATTAGCAAATGATCAATGTATTTGTGGAATTAGATTAGCTTATATTATTTAGAGGAAAATATAAATACAGAACAAATCGAAACTGAATCCGAAACTGAAACTGAATTTGGAACTGATACTGAGTCTTCAATAGCTGATTCCAGTGATTCAAGTGAAAATCTGGAACTCAGTGGAATCAGCAATGAATTAGAAAATGATGCGATCAAAAAACAATATGAGACCATTATCGAAGAAACTGAGTTGGTTTTATTTTAAAATTAATTTAAAACTTTAAACTATCTGGTATATTTTATCAATTTTAAAATATTTATCTTGTTCATTAACCTTTTGAGTCCCGGGGTTTAATTTTATTTATTAATGATTAAATATTGTCGAAAATGAATAAATATAACGAATTTGTTAAGAAAAAGGTAAAAAAACGTTTAGAAAAAGTTTGAATTTTTTTTTAAAATTTGGAAAATTAATTTTTTTATGAAAGAAATTGGTAAAATAATACTAAGGCAACGCGATTATGAATGCTTTGTTTTGAAACAGCCAGGTAGGCATAATGCAATTTCACAAGTTTCGCAATTCCAAGTTCTAAGTGATCTGCAAACGTTACAGCAGTGGTTTCCAACCTGTTGGGCGCGCCCCCCAGGGGGGCGCGAGACTGTTGCAAGGGGGCATGCAGATGTTTCCAAAATATCATTTTCGAATACAAACCAAAAAAGTCGAATAGGTGTCAAAAAAATAAATCAGCAGTATACGTAATCCACAATCCTCCAGCGAATTTTTCGGGTACAAATGCTTAAACATCCCATCCATACTCTTCTTGGAACGAAATATCTCGCTTTCGCGTTTGGAGCCAAGCACTCGTGGGGCGTGGAATCAAAAGATAAGCACTCACAACATCCCGGGTATTCTCGTGCTTACTCGCGCCAAACTTCAGTAAACAGAAGCATCTGATTGTTTCTGTTTTCTATGAATAGAATTAGTTCGTTAGTAGTGCTTGCGATAACCACGTTGATATATAGAATGAAACACTTCGCTTTGGTAACTTCTAAATAAATTAACATTGAGGTAAATTTCATAACTGTTATAATAGTACCTTATTAACCAGGAAATGTTAATTTAATGTTGAGGTAGTTTTTCGGCACGAGTGCGAAGTGCCAGGGTTATAAACATACGAAACAATAAAGAAACATCTTGGCCGATGTTAATATACTATATTTTCACTACTAGCGCTTTTTTACTTTCTCGTAAATTTACCAGTAACCATTTTAATTGAGTAATATGAATATTGTTATTGGAAAAATTCACGTTTATGTAAGAAGAGCGCAAGTTATTTTTATGTTTATATTCCAGTAATTAATTTTGACAAAAATTAGTTTTTAATTCTACATTTAAAAATTATCCCAATTAAGACTGATATTTAATTTAAAAGAAAATATTGATATAATTATTTTTACATAATATTGTATATTATTTTGTAGCCCATTAAATAAATTATAATTTCAGTTGAGTATTTATGAAATTTGATTTTTAGATAAATTAACGGGACGCAAAAATTTGTTTTTTAAAGGGGGGCGCATCAATTTTTTTTAAAAGGGGCGCGCCGGTACAAAAAGGTTGGAAACCACTGCGTTACAGAGATGGTTTATAATTCTATTAGAATTATCTCTTTCTGTATATTGTCCAGGAAATTTCTGAGCTCGAACTGATGGACCAGAAAGTAGATTTTCAAATACATTGAACTTTTCGAATATTTGTTTAACCAAACTTTTTCTGAATTCAAGATGTATCATTTTCGACTTTTCTTTTTTACGATCAAGTGCATATGAGTTGAAAGCAAATAGATCAAGAAGGTGGAATAACACCTTTTTGTACCATTTCCACAGTCTTTCTAATGACTTCTGTGAATAATATTTGCATATCTAGTTGATTAACAGCGCCCATATTTTGGTTGTAATCAATAATGCAAGTTGGTTTTACAATAGCCTGGTTGTTTCGATAAGATGAGCCAGTGGGGAGCCCATTCAATTTTCTGGCCAATGAGTGTATTTAATCATATATTTGTGTTTGCAATGTGAGTAAGTATCATTGAGCATTTAGTTTCTTTTGAACTAATAAAATATTGTCATTCAATGTATGCCTTGATCTTATAGATACTCTCAGATAAGATGGTTTCATCTATGAGTTATTTAGTAACCATTTCTAAACAAGAACAAATAAAACTCGGTGCTTTCAATACATATTCAATTTGATATAATTGCTATCAACCCATAAAAGTAATTTCAGAAAATTTTAAATGAAAAACAAATTTCCCAAGTAAATCGATTAATCAGCACAAATCATTAATTTATTATATACAAATCCAAATCTCTATTATCAGTAGTCAAGCGACCAATTAGATAAGAAAACCTTGAATATAAACCATTAAATCTTAACAAGATTAAACATAGGATTTATCCATAAACCTTTTAGAGTCTAAAAGTTAAACCCTAACCCAATTAGTATTTGTAGTGTTTTTAACAAAATATATTTCACTATAATAACATTTATAACATTTCAAAAAACAATCCACAATATCTTTAATAAATATCCCTGATATTGGCTTGAAAAACAATATATTTCTTTGTAAAGTTGTTTGCTCTACGCATTTCGATTTTTTGATAGATTTGTTAATCAAGATACAGTCAACTCATTGTTGTCTAGATATGAATATTCTAATCATAAAACATTGCTCAAAACCAGTGACAATGCATTGAATGATTCAAAGTCATCTGAAAAATCTAGTAAAATATTTTTGTTGTAAGAGCACACATAATTTTCAAATAAAACTAGCGTCACGAGGTGAAGATAATAATCCTGGAGAAATTTATTTATCTCAGTTGCTATCTCCCATCAAATGTGAAGATAAAAGAGTGAAATTTGTATTCGAAGATGATTTTATTGACGGATTTTCAACTTTTGTTGAGAAAAATGATTTTAATCAGTCGCTTTCATTTGTTTCACCAACTGATCCTATTTTGACTACAGATGGAATCAGTAATTGCCTAATATTTCAATATTGACTGATATTAGATATCAGATTTCAGAGGACTTGGTAAACGGACTAGAGCGAAAACCGTGTCGACTCCATATGAGTCCATAATTTATGACGGAGATCAAATACAACATAGAAAAATCTATCCATCGCCTAATACAATAAAAATTAGGAAAGCCCGACTTAGAGAACGAAGTAATAAAAATAATACTTTATTTTAAGCTAATATCTTTCACATGGACCTCGTTTTGATAAAATCTGTTTTAGTGAAAACAAAATCGAGCCTGTCAAAATTTTTGCGTCCACTTGATAATGAGACTATAACAATTTGTAATCCGCAATCAGATCAACCAGAGAAAATAAGTAATTAGATAATCAAAAATTCTGACATAATTGATTATTTGTTTGGAAAATAGAAGTGGTGTTTGAGAAAACTGAATATTCATATTTCGGATTTTCAAAGCTTGACAGTATAACTATCCCTAGAAAAGACTCAACCGTAGAATCGGTGAATAATCAGTCACAGACAGTTATTCAAATGATACCAAATAAACGGAAGGAATCAGTTATTATTGCTACTATAGGTGGATATCAGGTCTCTTTTACAACAAATCAGAAAATCATTATTCCTAAAGGTTTTAATTGAATATTATTATTATTACTGTTAATACTATAATTATTATATTTATAATTATAATTTATTTTTATTATTAATTTTACTATTATTAATACAAATAAATAATTAAATAAGCCTGGGAACGATTTTATTAAAAGAAAGCGCCATTCATACACTCGTTGTATGATAATTTCGACAGTTTTAATGTCATCTTCAGGTACAAAAGCCAACTAAAATAGTATGGATTAATTTATATATTTTAAAAAAACTAATTTTTTAATTAAATATTTTTTAATAATAAATATTTAAATATTTTAACAATAATTTTTAAAATTTTATATAAATTTAAAAAATGTTGTCTCTATAATAAAATTTTTATAATAAAATTTTATAAATTAAATCATTTTAATTTGACATAATACAAATCATATTAAAATTTAAAAAACATTTTAAACCATACAAAAACATCAATTAATCACAATTTAACATACTCAAACTATTTAAAAATCTTCAAAACATTCGTAGTCATAGCACTTTGCACATTAATCTTTGGATCCAATGACTTTATCAATAATGCTTCACATATAATACGTTTCCAATAAATAATTAAACTTTTCAATAAAATTTTAAAACCAGACATCAATAGTAATATTGGTCAAACCCTTCGATCGACAATGCTCTTGAACTCGAGTACAGAGATGACGGGAAGTCTCCAATGTATGTGGCATTACATCCACTACATATGAATCGATAAACGATATCTGAACACAATCCAACCAGAGTTTTTGATTTATTGCGTACTTTACATGAATTAGAAACAATCTTATAATCTAAATTTCTCATCTGTTTACTTAACTTCCTCCTATAGTTTGTAAAACCTTCCCAGTACGACAATACTAACACAAATTTAGGCTCATTATTCTTCATACATATTTACTATTATTCATATTAACACTATTTTATCAAATTACGGTTTTATCAAATTACACTCAGAATCAATAAATCTAAGAACGCAATCTATGACTTTTCTCCATTTCACCTGTGAATATAATGTTCTTATGTCAACTGTTCATAAAATGCAAAAACGGTTCTACAATGTAGACTCAGTCTACATGTTTCTGATTTTTATATACAATAAAAATATCATTCACGTACTTTTTATAAACAATGGGTTTCTCAAATTGTAAAGAAGCAATTTTCCTTTCTAAACTAGCTAAAAATATTGATGCCATTGAAGTAGCGAATCTCAGAAAATTACAAAATTCCCTTCTATCAAAAATGTGATGTTCATGAAACATTTCCATCCCATAACGCACAATATAAGTCATTTATTTTATTGAATTATTAAAATAATATGGCTTATTAAAACTGTAATACGATCAGATTATTGTATTGTACACTAAGACAATGAGGTTATGGTTTCGTGTGATGTTTGGAGTTTGTTTACGAATGTGTACCATTGGTTCATACAATTGACTTATGTTGTGCGTTGTGGGATGAAAATGTTTCTGAACTTTACATTTTGAATAGAAGGGCATTTCATAAACTTCTGGAATTTGCTACTTCAAATGTCAATTTTCTTTTCAATGATGGATGGTATCAACTAATAGATGGAGTCGCTATGGGTTCTCCTTTATCACCAACTATAGCATCAATATTTTTAGTTAGTTGAGAAAGGAAAATCGTTTCTTTCAAATTTGAGAAACTCTTTGTTTATAAAATGTATGTGGATGATATTTTTCTTGTATTTAAAAATCAGAAACATGTAGAGCTGTTTTTGCATTTTATGAACAATTTACATATTCACATGTGAAACGAAGAGAAATTCATCGATTGCGTTCTTAGATTTATTAATTCATCGCAAAGAAACACAATGAGATAGAGATCTATAGAAAGCCAAGTCTTTAAATTTCTCCAGAAAGCTTTTGTGAATTTTACTATAAGAGAAATATGGCGAAGGGATTGATTTATCGTTCATGGACTTTGTCTTCTACTTTTATTAATTCAATGAAAAGTATTGGTAAATTGATTAAGTTGTTGATAAAGAATGAGTATTTGAAATCATGTGTTATTGATGATTAAAGAGACTGTTGACAGATTGATTAAAAATCCCAAGGATCCATGTTTGATCCATGTTCAATCATATATGCCGAGAGAAGTAAAGTTGATATATTGGTTAGAGATAAAATATTTAAAATCGATGTTTGATATACCCGAAATTGGTATCCAATTATGATGTAATTTTTGGAATAAATGCTATTAATAGGTTTGGTGGAGTTCGATTGAATTAAAAAGATATTTTTGGTTGCGAAGAAGCACCTTGTTAGATAGGTGCTTAATTAGTATTATGTCGGAACTATTGAATCAAAATTTCGCTGCGAGATTTGTCAACGAGAAATTGATTGCCAAACGGGATTGAAAGTCATAGCCGCCGAAATTTTTACCGAATATAAATTTCAATTTTTTGATAACTGTAATAAACGGTGCTCGTATCTTGAATTATTTGATAACTAACAGTTATTTAGAAAGTGATGGGTAAACTGATCAAATCAGTACCTATTTCTGATATAGTTCAGCTAAAAGTGCGTCAAATATTTGACTTTAGGAGTATCCAAAGTATATTGACGTATAAAGTGTGAATGCTGATAATAGTTCTGAAAAAATACGATTGTGGAGATGTTTATGCCAATAATTTTCAATGTTAGATTTATCTGATGAATATATGCAAATACACGTTGAAAAAGCATGTAGTGATATCAATCTTGTATAGGTAATTGGAGAAGATGTGCGTTTACGAGAATATGTATTTGGATTAAATATCGTATCAACAATAATGACAGAAATTTTGAATAAAGTATTGAACAACAATGAATTAATCAAGAATAGGACAAGTTCGTATATTGAAGATATATTTATAGATGAATCTAATATTAAAGCAAGTAGAGTTAGTGCAAATATTGATTGTGGACCATCGAGATAGGCAATCTGAAAGAAAATTAAGAATGAAAATGTAGAAGAGATATTTAATGCGTTAAATGAAATGCTGCATGAAAGAGTAGCTACAAGAAAAATATTATTAGATAATTATTTGTCTTTTTGATCTAGAACATTTCGAAAATTAGCCAGTAAATAGAAAGTTATGTTGATATTTAAAACAGTGAACCGCCCAGCTGGAAACGGGATCATCGGTCAAAAAATCGATAATAACTAGGTCCAGAGAACGATCACAGAAGCTGGGATAACAATAATATTTGTCTATCTAGAACTATATTTAACTATAAGTCAAGATCGTCGAGTTACGATAAAAAAAGAGTTTGCAGTCGAGGCAAAATTATTCTGCGGGTGACTAAATATGGATAAAACCGAACTTGAATCAAAAATTGCTTGAAAAATGGAAATTCGTGCATATCATTAAACTATTATCAAATATAACATTTTTAACCAGGTGTAACGGATATGATATGATATCTGATGGGGGTGTAAGAATAATTGAATGTTAAAAAATTTATGTTTTAGAACGTTATTTTTCTTAAAAAAGTTTTTGAATCACCATTTATATCACTAACAGTGAAATTTATTTGAAATTAGTTGATTTCCATTCCGTATTTCTATGGCATTATTTCACTTCTTTAAAATCATTATGTGTATTGTTTCACTACATACTTTGATAGTATTTAATAGTTCAATGGTATACAGATGTTCACTCTCTTTCTTCAATTAAGAGTCTGAATCCAAAAATGTTATCAAATTTTGCAACAATAAGTCCAAACGTTTATTAATTTATTTATATTAATTTATATATATATATATATATAATATATATAATATATATAATATATATATATATATATATATATATATATATTATATATTATATATATATATATATATATTTATTATATATATATATATATATAATATATATATATATATATATATATATATATATATATATATATATATATAAATAAAATTAATAATCATACCTCTACAGGTGTACCTTATAGATTATACAATCCAAACAATCAAATAGTCAATATAATGATAGTGATTTCACTTCCTAGCCCTTAAAACGAAAATGACATTGTTTTTTTATCATTCAAGAGTTATTGTAAAGATTACAAAATGTATTTGTATATAATGGAATGATGTAATTTTAATGTAAATAAATTGCTGAATTGGTTTTCGTTTCACTTATTTTCATTAATATTTTTAAATTTTAATTAATATATATTGCAAAAGGATGGAATCCAATGTTTTTTTAATACCGAACGTTTGTTATGTTTATTTTTCGGTTTTATATTTCATATTTTCATTAATTTTTTCTTGGTGGAAATTAGTAAAATGTATTATCAAACATTTAGTTGTACTTCTAAGCGATGGAGTTTCAGGTGAGTAATAAATAAATTTGTAGAACAAGTAGGATTCAGCCAAGGCATGAAATAAAATTAATTGAGCAGTATGAGGATTTCTCTATAAATAAAGCTTCCTGAAGATCGACAAGGAGTAGCAGGGTTTAGGACTAAATAAAATTTCGTTAAATATAATGGAAGCACTAATAGACAATTAATGTATTTTTTGCTGAATTCACTATATGAAAACCACAATTTTATTGAGATTTTTGCGGCATAGGTTCGTATAATCCTGTGCATGATGGGTATTGCATGAATTGCTTCCAACGAAATTTTTATATTATGTTAAAAAAAACTTTAGAAAACATTAACACAAAAGCCATTGTATTTGATTCTCATGATAGGAAGCAGCCTGTATCCGTCAGACTCTTTGGGACAGCAGCTCATGTTCCCAAAGTATCTTGGTTAACATATTAGTTCTGATTAGAATGATTCCCATGTAAGTTAAGTGTCGCTATAAAATGATAATTAATACGGTTGGGGTTGTAAAAAATACGAAATAAACATTCAAATTATCGAAAAAAAATGATAGCCAGTTATTAATAAAAACACGAGAAAGCCAAATAAAGAAAATATACATCGATGAAGTTATCTTCATCTGTCTGCTGTCAAAATCTTTGTAAAATGTTATATACGTAAACAATAATAATGTAACAGTTACGATTTAATTAAATAATTTCAATAAATTTATTGTTGATTTTTCTTTGTTAATCTTATATATTTCCATTTTTCAAATAAAGTTTTCCTTCTTCTATTACCTATTCTATTCCCCATCTTCATTGATATTTCTTCTTTTTCAGTGAATATCACACTTAATGTGTATTATATTCAATATTTTTTTTCGTTGAAAATTTAACCATAATTTAATGAAAAGCCAACAAATTTAAAAGAATGATTGAATACATTCAATTAAATGAAAGTCTTTTTTAGAAATTTTGGACGTTATAGATAAAACATATAATTTAGTGTAAATTAGAGCTTTTAAGGGAAATTTGATTATAATTTCTCATGATGATAATATAAGTTTTATGAGGTAATTTAATAAATTTTAAACATTTTTGAGATTGTTAGGGATTTTGGATAATTTTTAATGCATATTGGAAATTTATGGGATTTTTTTGTTTTTAATGAAGCGTATTGAAACTCTTTTCAAAACCTACCGCAAAAATCAAATTTTTAATTCTCAAAAAACTGATCAATCGATAAAACCCAACTAATAATAAGCATTCACCAAGCTGTTGCCAAATAGGGCTTTTTAAAAATTTATTTTTCTAGGGTTCCTGTGTGAATCTTACTTGTACACCTTCAAGGTTATTTTTCTGTCCCTATGGTAGTACCATGTTGGTACTGTACATAGGGTTTTAAAATCCATGACCAGGTGAGCTCCATTTCTAGAACTACTTCTCATGATATTTCTACTTTCGGGTTCCCGACTGCTAATGGAAGGTCTTTCTTTCTATACGCTTATCCACACTAGTCTTTTTTTGCAATTCTAATGTTAGATGACGAAGGAAAACCATATTATAGGACTAGACCTAACAAATACAGAGTTAACATATATGCGGAGAGGCGATCATAAACAAATCCCAAATCAGAAAGACCCAAAGTAGAACGAAGAATAGCAGACAATCAACATCAGAGATAATATTACAATTCATTTACCAACAATCATTTATTGTTATCTGTTTGACAATTATTCAAACCCATTGTGAATTGACATTTGTAAATAATGATTATTTAGATCATGTGTATTCATTTTTATAAAGGGTGTAATTTATTTTATGTAATAAAAATCCATTTTATTCATTCATTTTGTGTAACCTAATAAAATTTTATAAAAGGGCAAAATCAGTAATCATTATTATTAGTATTATCATTATTGTTGTTATTATTATTATTATTATTATTATTATTATTATTATTATTATTATTATTATTATTATTATTATCATTATATTATTATTATTAAAATTTATTAATTAATTTTTCTTTTAAACAATAAACAGCTGTAATCATTCAACAATAGTCATTTCGATTGCTCTTGAAAAATAAATCAAATCATTTATTGCTCTTATAGCATATAAAAATAAATTCATTTAAGTATTTATTTTCAATAGCTCTTATAGCATTGAAAAATAAATTAAAATAATATAAACAAAACCCATAATATAATTTAGTATATATACTAGAATTAAACTCAGTATATTGCCCAAAAATATTGCGACATATTTTCTTTTAGAGTTAATCTCGAAAAAGAACCTAAAATCGGAGCAGAGCTGAACAAATCATTTTTTGCATAACAGACACAACACGCATATATAACATTTAACAGACACAAAGTTAAGCAAGCATTGTTTAGAATCAAATATTGTATCGTGTGAAAATTTGTTTGAAATCGAATATTATATTTGGTAATTTTTATTCAATAAATCTTATATAATAAATCTGTGTTTTCTTTTACTAAAGTTATATATATACTAATACCAGTGCACGTTGAGATCTTAATAGTGAGACCTCAACACTAATGTCAATTTGTTATCTTTACCTATTATTTATTAATGTATATTTTAAAAATTTGAAAAACCTCCCGCCCTTATTATATGGTAAATCTCCTATTTCATTTAATTATTCATTGTAATTAATTGCACTTTCGTTCTAGTTCACACGTTGTCTTTACCTGTATTTTAAATTTTATTAACACTTCCTTATTTCCCAGCGCACTTTCCTTAATACTACGACTTACGTTACTACAAGTCGCAGCAGGTGGAACAATGATTTCCTACGGAACAGGACCTGTGCACAGTGGCTAGAATACGATGCGATCACGGAGGAATTGAGAACAGTTTATCCGATACTACAACCAGCTTAACGATCGACTTTCTCAAAAATCTATTTCAAAACATACATGTGAATCAAATTTAGGGGAACCTGCCAACAGATGTCAAAACATCCACGGTCACATCCATAAGGATATTATTAATTAACGAGAGGCATATGAGAATAAATAACTGATTAGAAATAATTAAATCAACAGCATAAAACTAAAACATTTATCATAACTTTACCATAGAAAATTACAATTACATGATCACTTTACAAATCAACTTACCACCGCAAAAATCAGTGATTTTGAACTAGCGCTGAATTGAAATGAAAATTTAAGTTAAGTTTAAAAAGTGTGTTTTTGGCCGTCCATAAATGACACACCTAGGAGGGGATCACACTTTTGTGACGATGTGTGACAAAGATGAGGGGAGGCGGGAGTTTAAAAACTGTGACGTCCTAAATGTTGTATTTTTTCTTTGGTTGGTTTCTCTTACTGGCTTCTTATCTTTTTATTTTTCTTTATTACATATGTATACTTTATTTATACCTTATAAATAACCAGAGAGCAAGCTGTAGGGGTTTGGGCAGTGGGGATTCTTGGGTGTTTTTGGGGATTGCATGGATTTCTTCGAGCCACTAGAATTGATCCAAACTGTTAAATCTTTAATTTGATTAATTGTTTACATGTACAGACCTTTCGCATGTCTTCTTGCATGTTCTTGATTTACATATTGTGCTAAAAACAGTGATGCATTTAACCCGACAATTAATCTTGAAAACTCAAATTGGACTATTTTCTCATTTTCTCTCCATAAGAACCGCAAATATGGTTTATACTCTGTGCGACCCTTATCAGAAGATACATTTCAGCAATATCCCTCACTATTGCTACTTTACATCGTCGGAATCTCAACAGGATTTCGAAAAAATAATTTTGCAACCTTGGTCCAATCTCTATGACATCATCAAGGCAACTCCCATTACATTTCGCAGCTGCGTCGAGCACTAATCAAGCTTTCGTTGTCTCTTTATTTTGCCTCACGACTGAAAAATGTGGCAATATCCACTTGGTTTCTGTCTCCTTTTTTTTGCTCACCTTTCATATATAGGTTTTACTTTCATGATCCTTCAAAATCTTCTAATATTCCTTTTTCAAATCTTTATCTTTATCTAGGTTTCGTTTTAGACTCTCCAATCGTTTAATTGCCATCTGTTTATTTTCGAAAAAATCTACCTTTCCTTCTTTCCATGGTAAATTCACTTGATAATAATAGCCCTTTTTAATCATTTTCTCTTTCGTTACTCTAATAATTTCTTGATCTCTCTTCGTAAAGATCACTTTGTTGTCTGTAAGATCTTCGATTTCTCAAAACCTTTTCACTTAATCAACTAACTCATCATCTTTAGAGAAATGAGTATTAAAATATCGCTCTCCATTGAGAGTTTTCCAATGTCTTTCCATTGAACACTGGAATCTCTATTTTCTTAAGTTTGCCTTGTCTCTTTATTGAGATCTTTTCACAACATTTTTCATCAGCTTTCCTATCTGCAAGTTGAAATTCTTCATGAAACCTACTTTCATCACTTATCGAAATTCTCCTTGAGAACCCTCGAATTGATCCTTGCTGTGATCCTTGAAGCTTTCTTCCGCAACCTCGTCTTCTAAGTTTTCATCGCGACTTTCAAACGCATCTAATTCTTGCTCAAGGCATTTGACTATTTCTTGTTCAGTAAGGTCATCAGCTAACTTTTTAAAATTCGATCCATTCTTTTTGCATCGCTTTAAATGTTTCTTTGTACTTTCTTCTTCTTTCTTTCAAATCCTCCACTGAAAAATCTTCAGTTGCTTTAGTGAAGGACCTTCTTAACTTTGATTTTTGACATCTTCGATTATCAATTCTTAATTTTAGCCTATTCAGTCTTTCTTCTCTTGATGCTTCTTTTTCCATGCCTCCAAAGACACGCATCACTAAGTGACACGTCGATGCGGCCTGAATTGCATACTCTGATACGGGTTTTCTCTCCTTCAATTGCCGCTCCGCAAAGATTAAAACTTATTTTACTGGGGAAATACCTTCCTTGTATTGAACCTTTGCCTTGACCTCTTATATGAGGTCATCAGACCAAACAGTGTGAACTATTGTTTTCCCTGATAGGTGATCAAGCATATTTGAAAAGAATGCTGGGGCCCATAACAACATTCTTCTAAATATATGAACCCACCAATACTATTAATTGATTTCGTTCTAATTTTACTTGATGTTTTTATTTTTTTCTGAATTAATTTGTTCACTAAAGAGACGTCCATCTTTAGATTAATCCAATTTTGCTGCATGAATGGATTTTCTGCGCAAACATTTAATGGTGACCTGACTGGGAATCAATCCCGATACAATACTATCAACTGAAAACGCCATACTCCCAATACCTCTAATAATTCCCAAATTTGATGGGTAAGTTTTTGTACTTACAATTTGTAATTGGGTCTCTATGACCTCACCATTTGCCGCTTGCTCAAAGTAATTTCAATGAGCCATCACTGAATACATTAAAATAAAAATTACTTTGTTTTTTATTACTATGTAAAGTCGACGAAGACCTTTCTGTATTGCTCAATTCTGATTAATTTAAATTAATTAAAAATTTGGGTTCCGCAACCCTTTTATTTACAATAGATTTAATCAAAATATTTTCTATATTAAAATTAATATTTATATTTAATTTTAATTTAATTAAAGAAAAGATCTTACAAATAAACCTCACCCGATCTTCCAAATAAATGTGGTTCTCAGATGAGAACCACGCTCTGCTACCAATGTTTGATCGGGTAGCAGTCTGATCCGAATCAGCACTCATTAATTTATTCAGTTCTTCATCATTGCCGATAGCAAATTGATAATTTCGAAGAGTAATACGACTTTTCTTGTTATCTTTTGCAGTATCACCAGCCAATTAAATTAAATCAGCAGCTAAGTATTCCAAAACTGCTGCTAAATAAACTGTTGCTCCAGATCCAACACATTCATATAAATTTCCCTTTCACAACTTCCTGTGAATTCTACCAACAGGAAAATGAAGACCAGCTCTTGAACTACGAATTCTGCTTTGGGACTTATTTATTTTTCCAGCTTTACTTTTTGTAGACATTAAATGACTAATATCAAATTTAATAATATTAAAATTCAATAAATTTTCAAAATTTTATTTTATTCAACAATTTAATTCTGTCTTTTTAAAACAACCACACAATTATCAAAAATCGGGGCCAAATTATTGTTTTTCATTTAATTTTAGTGAATTTTAATTGTAAGATCCTCTACAATTTATTTTAATTTACTTTAACATAATTATTTTTATATGGTGCATATCCAGCTATTTTTTCTAAAAAAATAAAAGAATTAAATTTTCAAAATTTTATGCATAAAAATTTATAAAACCGATTTTATAAGGTATTTAGGTTATAGTTGTGAAATGAACTTATCTTCATGTGGGGTTATTGGTGGTTGTTGTCAATGTCCTTGACTCCATATGAAAATGAATATCTTGCCCCCAATGGTTACCCGTTACCAAGCAACGTTGGTAATGTAACCACTGGTTATAGAATCGCCAAAGGTGAGCGCCCTATTGGAACTGCTAAGGCCCGATCCTATGGTGGGTTCAACGCACCACCGATAGAAGGTATATGTGCGATTTTTCTATTTCTGGTCCCTTCCATTTACAAACATGGCCATCAATGATTCCTCTTATACATAACTTTTTCGGTCTTAATTAATAATTTAACAAAACACACAGTTGATTTAACAAAACATTTATTTAACATGATACTTCCTAGTTCGACTGTTTGAAAGATCTCAAAGCGCGTCTCTTCGCCCGTTCGAATTTTCCAGGACGACGCTGTGGTGGTTTTGCTGCCGGTTTGGTCGCATTTGTCGAATCCCGGTACGCCAGTTGAGCCGGCGCAAAAACTAAGGGGTATGTGACGGCTTGGCCCTCTTGACAGGCTGCAAGCGCCACCTCTAACCCGCGATTTTGTGTTTTCAGGGCTTGTGTCAACCTTTTCTCCTCAGCCCACCCACGTTGGGCGGCGGTCACTCGCTGATTTAGAACCTTTGCTTTTGTCGGTTCTATCCACGTCGCTTTGATTTGATGTACCTCTCGGGTCATCTCCAGCACCTGACGATGAAGGTCCTTGTTTTCTCTGCGTGCGTCCTTCAGTGTATCATTCAGGACCATGTTAGGGTTCATCTCTGCAAAAGAAAATAACATAACTTACAAAATTCATATAGTTAATCAGAATGTTAATGAGTATAATCATAATCATAATGTTTACGGCGTATTCATCTATAGTCTTAGGAGGAGTGTTATCAGGGCGAGTATGCTACAAAAAACAAGAATATACTAAGTCAAACTAATAATGATGTATTTTAATCAACCACAATGAAAATCAATACAGTTTTCTAATCAGATGTAGTGTGATGTGGAGGGCCGGTCTCTGGGGTTCTGCCGTGATGACCATTGCGCATAAGTATTGTTCCATTCCGGTCTTTGAGTTCCGTTCCTCGTCCGCTTTTCTCCCGTAAGCATCTTCTTTGGTACCGACACTGTTATCGGCGGGATTGGCTGATTCACGTGTGGATCATCGAGCTCGAAGGATATGCCATAAGAGGTGGCATATCCATCCGTGCTCGGAATCAAGCCAGCTGCTATATCTTTGTTTATCTGCCGGAGATGTTGGCGAGCCTTATTCACCTCTCTGTTGGTTTTTCGTTGGTGAGCCTCGAGTTGAGACAGGATGTCTTCTGCCTGCCCTCGAAGGTCACAAGCCGGGTTTCGCCCTGGCTCCCGCTTGATGGCAACGTATGGTCGTTCGGCGTCTTCCATATCTTTCTGTCTCTCGAACCTGGCCGTTCGCACCGGGGAGATAGAATACCCCTCATCCCACATCGCCTGTCGATATTTTGCGGCGGAGTGGGATGGGAATCGCATATTGATGCGCGACTCATCCATCCAAAAACCTGTAGATACAAATCTATTAAATAGCTTAATAAACTGAATTATTCCTAGGGTTTAACAAGTAAATAAATGATTCATTAGTAGCAATTGTAGTGGTCTGATATTCATTATCAAGACAAATCCATTAGATTATTGAACGAATTGTTCGCGTAAAATCATGCATCGACCTATAGATGAGTTACGTCTTCGTAATAGGACTTATCGAGTTGGTAGGCAAGGAGGTAGTTATGACGGACACTTGCAAGCGTACTAGGTTGTAAATTCGTTAGAGTAGCTCCTAATTCCATCTCGCGAGGTCTGGAACACGATACATAAGTTGAATGCCTGATGGCGTTGGTGGAGCTGGTGACTTTACGGGCGAGGTCGGTAGGATAACATTTCATTTCGATAACATTACAGAATTTTCTGGGCATTAGACAGAAGTTGACGTTCTTCGCCTCCACCTGGCATATGATGGAGTCGATTATGGATCTAAGGTTTCACTAACATGCACTCAAGTAATGGATATATGTTGGACATAGTACTGATCTCATAGCTTTGCCGTGGTCACTAGGTATTTGCTTGTTATTAAAATGAAACAGTCGGTATATTTCATAAACGAATCTGTGGGGTGACTTGGGTGGCTTTCGGTGGTTTGTATAGTGCCATATTATCATGTGGTTTTGACACTCGTATGCCATTACCATCAAATATACGTGAATAGCGTTCGATTGCCTACACAGAGCGTTAGCGCGATAAAGCTCAATATCTTTCATTCATTAACAAATCATGACTGGATGGCTTTTATGAAATTATACAGGACCTTATCGCGGCACATTTTGTCGGTTTACCAATATCTACAATTCAACAGTTCGCATATGACTTTGCAATTTGAAGCATGATAAATCGTTCAGCGGCATGGAATAGTATCGTAGTGAAATTAACTTTCATATAACGGTACAGGACATTTTGTTATAGAACTCGAAACAATTTGGTTTATTTGAATAACCATCACAATTGGATAACTTTCGCGTAATATTGCTGTAATAAAATTTGCAGCATCTCGTTTAAATGATAATCATGCTGGAGATCTGTCATAATGAAGTCCAAAACACTTTATTGGTCTAAACAATAAATTATTTTAGGAAACGTTCGTGTGATTGTGCAGAACTCTTTTGCCATAAAATTTGATGCGTTTCAGCCCTTCACGTGCAAACGTAAAAAACCCTAGTTTTGATCATGTTGGTTAGTAGTGGGATGTGTCACATCCAGCACATGTCACATCCAGCACAGTACCCCCTCCCCCCCCGGCTGAGAGAAAATTTTTCTAAGTCCAAAAGACAAAGACCATGACTCATTCAAGGTCATTGGATGACTCATCATATTTTTTCAAGGTCATTTAAACAAAGACCATGACTCATTCAAGGTCATTGGATGACTCATCATATTTTTTCAAGGTCATTTAAACAAAGACCATGACTCATTCAAGGTCATTGGATGACTCGTCATAATTTTTCAAGGTCATTTAAACAAAGACCATGACTCATTCAAGGTCACTGGATGACTCATCATATTTTATCAAGGTCATTTAAACAAAGACCATGACTCATTCAAGGTCATTGGATGACTCATCATATTTTTCAAGGTCATTTAAACAAAGACCATGACTCATTCAAGGTCATTGGATGACTCATCATATTTTTTCAAGGTCATTTAAACAAAGACCATGACTCATTCAAGGTCATTGGATGACTCATCATATTTTTTCAAGGTCATTTGAACAAAGACCATGACTCATTCAAGGTCATTGGATGACTCATCATATTTTTCAAGGTCATTTAAACAAAGACCATGACTCATTCAAGGTCATTGGATGACTCATCATATTTTTTCAAGGTCATTTAAACAAAGACCATGACTCATTCAAGGTCATTGGATGACTCATCAAAAATTTTCAAGGTCATTCAAAAGTAGGTCAAGGTCATTGGATGACTCATCAAAATTTTCAAGGTCATTCAAAAGTAGGTCAAGGTCATTCAAAAGTAGGTCAAGGTCATATTATTTTTAAACATTTTTAAATTTAAATTTACTACTTATAAAAATAAGTAGTATATATTTTGTACATTTATTTTATTATTATTAAATTAAATTGTTTTTTTTTAATCAAGTCAATTATTTTATTATTATTATTATTATTATTACAAGTTTTATTTATTAAGATTATAATTTTTATTATTATTATTACATGTTTAATTTTTTTTTTTTTTTATTACAAGCTTTATTTATTATTAATATTATTCTTTTTATTTTTATTATTATTTTTATTATTATTATTATTAATATTATTCTTTTTATTTTTATTATTATTTTTATTATTATTATTATTAATATTATTCTTTTTATTTTTATTATTATTTTTATTATTATTAATATTTTTATTATTATTACAAGCTTTATTTATTAAGATTATAATTTTTATTATTATTATTACATATTTTAATTTTTATTACAAGTTTTATTTATTAAGATTATAATTTTTATTATTATTATTACAAGTTTTATTTATTAAGATTATAATTTTTATTATTATTACATGTTTTAATTTTTTTTTATTACAAGCTTTATTTATAATTAATATTATTATTTTTATTATTATTATATTTATTATTATTATATTTATTATTATTATTATTATTACATATTTTAATTTTTATTACATGTTTTAATTTTTATTACAAGTTTTATTTATTATTCTTTTTTATTATTATTTTTATTTATTATTATAAATATTATTATCATTATTTTTATTACTTTTTATTAATAATACATATATATATATAATAAAACAAATACATAAAACAACTATATAAAAAACATCTATATAAAAACAACTATATATAAAAAAAAAAAACAACAACTTCATAAAAAGTAAATCAATTATTAATTATACAATTAAACAAATATCAAGTTTTATTTCACGTTCTTCACGCTTGGCATTTGATTATGAAAATATTGCTAATAAAAATAATAATAATAAATTATAACAAATGAAAATACCAAAGAGAAATTTTCACAATTTTTATTTTTATATACAAATTTGTTAATAAATATCAATAACATTCTCAAATATCTCATCAAATTGCTGATTGCGAACTGTTGGATCGGTTTCAGGCATGATTATATTACCACCAACATCAAGGACATCAACCCCTCTATAATGACCATATGCAAAACTCGAGTTTTTCCCTACCCAAGCTCTCTTGTCGTCATGATTATTTAATGCTATTTTAGAATTTTTAAAAGTGAACAGCTGATGATTTCGGGTCCCTATCCTAGTTTGAGGTACCGACATAATACTATTGTTATTATAACAATTCAAATATGATTGGTGTTTAATGTCGTACCCGGTAATTTTACACCCTTAGCTCGCATTGTTGATTTATTTCCTAGCAAGCTATAACATTTAGGGCGCAAGAAAACCCACTCGCTATATCCTAACCCTTTACTCTCATCCTTGAACTTGCCAATAACCGAGTCAAGTCGTCTAGAATATAAAGGATGAGAAGGATCATAATTTGATGTATCTAACAGATCATCCGAAATCATAGCTTTTAATAAAATTTCTAATTTTAAAATTTTTTATCTCCAAAAAGAAGCTATCTGTATCACCCGCTACTAGATTGATATCACAATTGTAAATATCACGATATTTTTGTAACTCAACATACTGTAACTGGTACATCCGTAGTTTGGATAAATCTAGAACTGATTGACCGATATAACTAGGTCTATCCAAACATATTGAGTCCTTATTAAGATGAGCGGCAAAAAGATCATCAGTAATTTCTATTGTTTTTCTAAATGCCGGTTTTGACGAATATGTAATTAACTTTTCAGCCGAATTACATAATCGCAAATTCATCCTCTTTTTAAGGTTCTCAACAGATTTACCATACAGACTGTTGTTATACAATTTAAATAAATCTCTATATAATTCACTAACTGCATTTGCACGCAAGTTAGTGTTTTTATCGATATAATGTTTAAAAATAGGAGCTTGCTTGTATTTAATAGCTCTATGTATGTGTGTAACCTTAGCCCCGAGAGAAAGATAAAGCCTGAGAAGCCTCCAATGAAGAACATAGTTCTTCTTAGGATAATGCGTTAGCATTAACTTCTCAACTTTTGAATTTGGTGGGCACATCTTTTCCGGTCCAATCGGAAAGTCATTTAGAAAATCATGTAAATTATCTGGAATCTCGATATCAACTTCCATAGTATATCCATATGGAAGGATTTCAATATCCACAACATTCGCACATTCATTCAAACCTCATCCAAACCATCATACACCCAAGTAAAATCAGCGTAAGGAAGACTTTGGCTGAGAGCCCAACCATACAGATTATTTATATCTATGTACAATAATTCTGTATCCTCCGAAGCAGCAATGTAATGTTTGTTAACAAATGTTAACCCACCCCGTATTCCACCATCGTAAAAATTGAACATTTCCATGTCCTGTAAAAGTTCAATGGGTTCCGTTAATGTCATAAGCGCTGAAGCCCATGACATACCCGGAATGCCATAAAAGTTTAGAGGTTCAAGACCATTGTAAACAATAGCCTTGGCACGGAATTGTTGAAAATAGTCCGCAAGGAGGAATACATCAAGTTTAAGGTAAATTAACATATAATCACGCAAAGTCCTACAGTTTTGCTGCGTCCAGATTAGTTGTGCCCTATCGTACTCATCTTCACTTACGCCCTCCCAAATTGGAGGCAACTCATAAGTAGTCTCAAGAACTTCCTCCGAAACAGCAAAATTATATGGAAAAAATACCTTTACAGTCGACTATAGAACCTTGAAAGACAGACGAAGTCAATGGAAGAGAAGTTAGCGTTTTCACAGCCTTAGCTAACGAACAATTAACAAATTGCATACTGTCGATAAAGCGAACAGCCAATTTGTTAATGTGAACAATTAATGAAATAAATTTTTCTGTAGAGGTCGGTATGATATCTAAATTCCATGAAGGAAAGCGATCGAGACCATATTTTAAAATATGGTGAAGGTCATACCCTCTTAAATTATGAAAGACTATAGGTAGCAACCGATAAATCCTACGAGCTATATTACATTTTCGGCAAGCTGCCCTAGATAATTACCAGTAAAATGGCAATGATCTCTAACCGGATTTACAATCGGTTTTTTACATAAATAACAGGTTCGACAAGATTTAAACTGTCGAACCTCACTGAAAGACATAGGCCCTATCAATTTATCACCTTCCGAATCATAGTACGGAATAACAATTTCAGTTGCAATTTCCTCAATTTTCTTAAGAAAATCAGGAATGCAATCAAGTCCGTAAAAGTAATAATATGATTTTGTGTTAGTATAATTATTAATTAATAAAAGGCCTGCTGCAATAGGCATATGAATTTGATGATGTCTATCATCAGGAGGTAAAACCGATTCAAAATCGGCATAAATCACAAAAGGTGGGGTGATATGTTTAGAATAATTTAGGAATTCTAAATTTTTATTTTCGGGGAGCGTGTATAGGGTTGTGCCAGTCTGATTTTTGGCGCATAATGCAACATGTGTATTGAATGCATTATCTAATCTAAACCCATTAAGGCAATGTGGACACCAACGACATCTAATTTGAATGTTACAGTCAGGGTTTTGATGGCAATTCATTAACCAGTTGATATTGGTCACAGCGGTATAATGATATCTATCATTATTTTCAAGTAGTAATAAATAAATAGGGTTTCCGTCAGTGACTTTGCTTCTATGGATCAAACTTAAATGAGGATGGTGAAAGACATAATTATCTGGAACCTCATCAATTATAACAGTTGGTGTGTACGAAAACACATTTATTGATAATTTTAAAGTCGAATTTTTCTTTTCGAACTTTGGGATGTTTATTAATTTCATGGGACAATCCGTGATCTCATCGTACTCTAATTCGTCTAAAAACTCGGTATATTTAGAGACTCTTTGGGGTTTTCACCAATTATATCTTTCTTTAATAAATAAAGAATAGAGTAAAGGAAGCACTTGTCGTCATTGTTTTTATATTTACTATGGCTCCTTTATTTTTCAATGCAGAAGGGGTTTTAATATATTTATGTCCAGACAAACGATTAATAGGAGCATATTTTGTTAAAATAAAGTGAATTTCCATAATATTAATAACACGCCATCCACTGCCTAAATGGGTGAATTGTTCTATTTTTTCGTTAAGCTTATTAACCCCTTCACTTAAAAAGTTATCTGAAAATGTCTCCGCATTATTTGAAAAATAATTGTCACGGATCTCGCCATCTTTTTCAAATTTAATTAATATCGCGAATTGAATTTTAACGCTCCCCATTTTATTTATCTCAAAAATTAATTTATTACTGATTCGCTCAGTTAAAGTTACTGTAATTAGTTGCGCGTTAGATATATCAAAACGTAAAGTTTTGATAGCGCCATTTAAATTTACTGAAATGTTCGGCTCATTCTCTAATACAGAACCTCCGAATTGTATAATATTTTCATTATTTATAGTAGGTATAGTATTTTCATTAATTATAATAGGTATATTATTTATAATATTTTCATTATTTATAGTATTTTCATTAATTATAATAGGTATATTATTTATAATATTTTCATTATTTATAGTATTTTCATTAATTATAATAGGTATATTATTTATAATATTTTCATTATTTATAATATTAGAGTCATCATCATCACTGATTTCGATGACTTCTTTTTTAATTATTTTATTTGGGATATTAATTTTAATAGGTGCAGCAGGTCTTTTATTCTTTTTATTTGATGTTTTTTTATTTTGTAGTATATTCAAAATATCGACGTTATTTTTATTAATTTTCTTAAACATATTTATTTTACTCGACTTGAAAGAATTTAAATGAACCCCATGTTCCCTATAAAATTCTTTATATTTAATGTTCTGGATGTTTTGCATATGGCGCAGATAAAAAAGTTGATGCCATTAAATCTATGGCGGTAATATTTTTTCATTTCTTCATGGCAACTTTCATTATGTTGCAATGATGAGATGCAATATCTTGGATAAAAAAGTGCCTAATAAAAATATTAAATTAAAAACCTATATAAAATAACTATGATATAAAATATCTAATAATTCTAACAAATAAACCTATATAAAATAACTATGATATAAAATATCTAATAATTCTAACAAATAAACCTATATACAATAATATTTGCATGCTCACTGCAAACTATTTAATAATTCTAATATATAAAACCTTAAATACAATAATATTTGCATGCTCACTGCAAACTATTAAATAATTCTAATAAATAAAACCTTAAATACAATAATATTTGCATGCTCACTGCAAACTATTAAATAAAATATCTATTAAAATAATTCCTATATAATTCATATATATAATTCAATTACGTAAGATCTATAATAAAAATGCCTATATAATTCAAAAAAACTATTTGTTCAACTATATTTGTTTATAATTTATTATGTTAATATATGTTTCAGTAATAATACTTTTTTAAAATATATTATAAATTAATGATATTTGAAGTATTATTAAAATAATACTTTAAATTTCATCAATTTAAAAATATATTTATCATAAAACTTTTGAAATAAATAGATTCTTATTATAAATTTATTATAAATTATTATAAATTATTGATATTTGATGTAATATTTTAATAATACTTCAAATATCATTAACTTAATTTCGATAAATAAAAATAAATAAAAAACTAACATTTATCTCCTGATTCCGACGAATCATCATCCTCTATAGAAGAGAGGTCCTCCATATCTTCCCCAGTAACGAGGGTATCTCCAAAAACGGTGGCATAATTATTGTCATCCCCAGAAATGGGGGCATCTCCAAAAACGGTGGCATAATTATTGTCATCCCCAGAAATGGGGGCATTTGAAGAGGTATTCCCGATGAATTCTATTATGGATAGTATAACCGATATTGAATTTTATATTAATGGTTCCCAAACTGAATATTTAGATTTGAATGATACATTGTTAACTGTTCAGATCAAAGTTGTAGATAAAGATAGAAAACCGTTGGGTGAACCTAGTGATGTAATACCAAACAATTTCTTGTTTCATACACTTTTTAAAGATGCAGTTCTCGGATTTAATAATATCAAGATTGAGGGTGGTAACAGTACATATATTCACAAAGCTCTAATAGAAACTATTATAAATTACAATAGTGATACTAAAAATACATGTTTAACTCCTATGGGTTATGGTAGTGATGATGATAGGAAAAAGTGGATTAAAGGATCGAAATTATTTACCATGTGCTCATCATTACAACTCGATTTTATGGATCAACCGAAATATTTACTCCCAGGTGTTAATGTACACATTAGATTGAAAAGATCTGATTCGGCATTATCACTAACAAGTGCCACCACAACACCAATTCTTCAATTAGTTGATGCAAAATTATTGGTAAGAAGAGTTCGTGTTGAGCCTTCTGTATTAGCCGGTCATCAATTGGGGCTTAATTCTAAGCATGCAATATATCCATTGAAAACAAAGGAAATTGTTCAATTTGCTATTGCTAAGGGTTCAGCTTCTTTCTATAAGGAACAAATATTTGGAGATAGAAGAATGCCCAACTTTATATTGGTAACATTTCAAAGTGAATCTCAATATAATGGATCATACTTAACATCGAGCTCAATTTTCAAAAACTTTGGTGTAACATCGCTAACTTTATCGAAAAATAGTGATTATAGAGAAACATATACTCAAGATTTCGAAAATGATAATTATTGTGCTACATATATGCAGAGTATAGTTAGAAATATGGGTTATTTGGATAAAAACCTTAATTGTGGTATAACTCTTGAAGATTTTAAAAGCAAATATCCATTCTTCACATTTGTTTTGGCACCCGATTTCGATTTAAATCAGAGTCAATTACCTCAAAATGGTAATTTACGATTAGATATAAAGTTTGCTAAAGCTACAACTGAACCGGTACATGTTGTAATATATGGAGTATTTGAAAATGAGGTTCAAATAACTGCAAACAGAACAGTGTTGGTTTGAAAATGTTGGTATAAATGTATAGATAATTTATGATAGTTTGTCATGGAGTAAGTTTTTAAATGTATTATTAATATTATTGATGTAGTTCTGTTCAGGTTTATCGAATTGGAAAACAAATACTAGGACATGAATTTTTAGGGGTTTTTCCTCTTGATAAAATTCCATATTTACGTAATAATCAAGCCATAATCGTCAATACTCAATCATCTCATCTCGGTGGAGAACATTGGTTAGCAATATATATGAAGCCTAGCAAGATATTTGTATTTGATCCTATGGGTTTCTATTATCCGGCTTTAATGGTTTCGAAACTGCAAACAATGGGTAAACCTATTGTCTATAATAAAACTATGTATCAAAAACCATGGACCTTAACATGTGGTCAACATTGTTTAGCTTGGTTATTATCCAAGAGATTTGATGATTAATAAATGTATTAATGTTTATTGTTGTGTTTTACCTATTAATATTTATTATTATTATTTTTATTATTCTTTTTATAAATATTATTATTTTTATTATTCTATTATTACTTATTATTATTATTTTTATAAATATTATTATTATAATAATAATTATTATTATTATTATAATTATTATTATTATTATTTTTATTATTATTATTAATATTTTTATATTATTATTATTAATATTATTTTTATTATTAATATTTTTATATTATTATTATTAATATTATTATTATTATTAATCTTTTTATATTATTATTATTAATATTATTATTATTATTAATCTTTTTATATTAATATTATTTTTATTATTATTATTATAAATATTATTATGTGTTTAATTAAAGATAATGCATCATCACAAAGACAGTGCATGATAAGTGCGTGATCATCACATGATAAGTGCATGCATACACAAAATTGAATAAAGAAAACACATGCAAACAAAAGTATGTATGTGATTTACAAAGAAAACACATACAAACAAAAGTATGTATGTGATTTTACAAAGAACGCATGCAGTCACAGTGTAGACTGCATGTGTTTTACAAAGAAAACATGTCTAAAAATCTCTCACCTATATGTGTGTATTGCTTAAATGTGATTGGCTAAATCTTGAAAATATTATTCTCTTTATAAACATTGACAAATGTAGAATTTGTCACAATTATTTCAAAATTTTACTCGCGGATTTCAAAAATTTTAAAATGGAGAACTCAAGAATTTTACGTCAATTGTTGGTCGATGAAAATGGTAAGGATTTTTAATTTATTTTTAATTTTATTATTATTATATTTTTCTAGATTGGTATACTTTAACAGAAATACAAGATCAGTTAGATCGTCAAAATGATGTTATAATTATCGAAGATGATGGTAAATTTTAATTTTATATATGTTTTATTTATAAATTATTTTAGAAGTTATTTTAATCGAAGATACAATTGTTATCAGCGATAGCGAAGAGGGTATTATCGAAGATGGTAAATTTTAATTTTATATATGTTTTATTTATAAATTATTTTAGAAGTTATTTTAATCGAAGATACAATTGTTATCAGCGATAGCGAAGAGGATATTATCGAAGATGGTAAATTTTAATTTAATTTTATTATATATTTAAAAAACATTTTAGTTGATTTGGATGCAGATGACAATAATTATGCCACCGTTTTTGGAGATGCCCCATTTCTGGGGATGACAATAATTATGCCACCGTTTTTGGAGATGCCCCCATTTCTGGGGATGACAATAATTATGCCACCGTTTTTGGAGATGCCCCCATTTCTGGGGATGACAATAATTATGCCACCGTTTTTGGAGATACCCTCGTTACTGGGGAAGATATGGAGGACCTCTCTTCTATAGAGGATGATGATTCGTCGGAATCAGGAGATAAATGTTAGTTTTTTATTTATTTTTATTTATCGAAATTAAGTTAATGATATTTGAAGTATTATTAAAATATTACATCAAATATCAATAATTTATAATAATTTATAATAAATTTATAATAAGAATCTATTTATTTCAAAGTTTTATGATAATATATTTTTAAATTGATGAAATTTAAAGTATTATTTTAATAATACTTCAAATATCATTAATTTATAATATATTTTAAAAAGTATTATTACTGAAACATATATTAACATAATAAATTATAAACAAATATAGTTGAACAAATAGTTTTTTTGAATTATATAGGCATTTTTATTATAGATCTTACGTAATTGAATTATATATATGAATTATATAGGAATTATTTTAATAGATATTTTATTTAATAGTTTGCAGTGAGCATGCAAATATTATTGTATTTAAGGTTTTATTTATTAGAATTATTTAATAGTTTGCAGTGAGCATGCAAATATTATTGTATTTAAGGTTTTATATATTAGAATTATTAAATAGTTTGCAGTGAGCATGCAAATATTATTGTATATAGGTTTATTTGTTAGAATTATTAGATATTTTATATCATAGTTATTTTATATAGGTTTATTTGTTAGAATTATTAGATATTTTATATCATAGTTATTTTATATAGGTTTTTAATTTAATATTTTTATTAGGCACTTTTTTATCCAAGATATTGCATCTCATCATTGCAACATAATGAAAGTTGCCATGAAGAAATGAAAAAATATTACCGCCATAGATTTAATGGCATCAACTTTTTTATCTGCGCCATATGCAAAACATCCCAGAACATTAAATATAAAGAATTTTATAGGGAACATGGGGTTCATTTAAATTCTTTCAAGTCGAGTAAAATAAATATGTTTAAGAAAATTAATAAAAATAACGTCGATATTTTGAATATACTACAAAATAAAAAAACATCAAATAAAAAGAATAAAAGACCTGCTGCACCTATTAAAATTAATATCCCAAATAAAATAATTAAAAAAGAAGTCATCGAAATCAGTGATGATGATGACTCTAATATTATAAATAATGAAAATATTATAAATAATATACCTATTATAATTAATGAAAATACTATAAATAATGAAAATATTATAAATAATATACCTATTATAATTAATGAAAATACTATAAATAATGAAAATATTATAAATAATATACCTATTATAATTAATGAAAATACTATACCTACTATAAATAATGAAAATATTATACAATTCGGAGGTTCTGTATTAGAGAATGAGCCGAACATTTCAGTAAATTTAAATGGCGCTATCAAAACTTTACGTTTTGATATATCTAACGCGCAACTAATTACAGTAACTTTAAACTGAGCGAATCAGTAATAAATTAATTTTTGAGATAAATAAAATGGGGAGCGTTAAATTCAATTCGCGATATTAATTAAATTTGAAAAAGATGGCGAGATCCGTGACAATTATTTTTCAAATAATGCGGAGACATTTTCAGATAACTTTTTAAGTGAAGGGGTTAATAAGCTTAACGAAAAAATAGAACAATTCACCCATTTAGGCAGTGGATGGCGTGTTATTAATATTATGGAAATTCACTTTATTTTAACAAAATATGCTCCTATTAATCGTTTGTCTGGACATAAATATATTAAAACCCCTTCTGCATTGAAAAATAAAGGAGCCATAGTAAATATAAAAAACAATGACGACAAGTGCTTCCTTTACTCTATTCTTTATTTATTAAAGAAAGATATAATTGGTGAAAACCCCCAAAGAGTCTCTAAATATACCGAGTTTTTAGACGAATTAGAGTACGATGAGATCACGGATTGTCCCATGAAATTAATAAACATCCCAAAGTTCGAAAAGAAAAATTCGACTTTAAAATTATCAATAAATGTGTTTTCGTACACACCAACTGTTATAATTGATGAGGTTCCAGATAATTATGTCTTTCACCATCCTCATTTAAGTTTGATCCATAGAAGCAAAGTCACTGACGGAAACCCTATTTATTTATTACTACTTGAAAATAATGATAGATATCATTATACCGCTGTGACCAATATCAACTGGTTAATGAATTGCCATCAAAACCCTGACTGTAACATTCAAATTAGATGTCGTTGGTGTCCACATTGCCTTAATGGGTTTAGATTAGATAATGCATTCAATACACATGTTGCATTATGCGCCAAAAATCAGACTGGCACAACCCTATACACGCTCCCCGAAAATAAAAATTTAGAATTCCTAAATTATTCTAAACATATCACCCCACCTTTTGTGATTTATGCCGATTTTGAATCGGTTTTACCTCCTGATGATAGACATCATCAAATTCATATGCCTATTGCAGCAGGCCTTTTATTAATTAATAATTATACTAACACAAAATCATATTATTACTTTTACGGACTTGATTGCATTCCTGATTTTCTTAAGAAAATTGAGGAAATTGCAACTGAAATTGTTATTCCGTACTATGATTCGGAAGGTGATAAATTGATAGGGCCTATGTCTTTCAGTGAGGTTCGACAGTTTAAATCTTGTCGAACCTGTTATTTATGTAAAAAACCGATTGTAAATCCGGTTAGAGATCATTGCCATTTTACTGGTAATTATCTAGGGGCAGCTTGCCGAAAATGTAATATAGCTCGTAGGATTTATCGGTTGCTACCTATAGTCTTTCATAATTTAAGAGGGTATGACCTTCACCATATTTTAAAATATGGTCTCGATCGCTTTCCTTCATGGAATTTAGATATCATACCGACCTCTACAGAAAAATTTATTTCATTAATTGTTCACATTAACAAATTGGCTGTTCGCTTTATCGACAGTATGCAATTTGTTAATTGTTCGTTAGCTAAGGCTGTGAAAACGCTAACTTCTCTTCCATTGACTTCGTCTGTCTTTCAAGGTTCTATAGTCGACTGTAAAGGTATTTTTCCATATAATTTTGCTGTTTCGGAGGAAGTTCTTGAGACTACTTATGAGTTGCCTCCAATTTGGGAGGGCGTAAGTGAAGATGAGTACGATAGGGCACAACTAATCTGGACGCAGCAAAACTGTAGGACTTTGCGTGATTATATGTTAATTTACCTTAAACTTGATGTATTCCTCCTTGCGGACTATTTTCAACAATTCCGTGCCAAGGCTATTGTTTACAATGGTCTTGAACCTCTAAACTTTTATGGCATTCCGGTATGTCATGGGCTTCAGCGCTTATGACATTAACGGAACCCATTGAACTTTTACAGGACATGGAAATGTTCAATTTTTACGAAGGTGGAATACGGGGTGGGTTAACATTTGTTAACAAACATTACATTGCTGCTTCGGAGGATACAGAATTATTGTACATAGATATAAATAATCTGTATGGTTGGGCTCTCAGCCAAAGTCTTCCTTACGCTGATTTTACTTGGGTGTATGATGGTTTGGATGAGGTTTTGAATGAATGTGCGAATGTTGTGGATATTGAAATCCTTCCATATGGATATACTATGGAAGTTGATATCGAGATTCCAGATAATTTACATGATTTTCTAAATGACTTTCCGATTGGACCGGAAAAGATGTGCCCACCAAATTCAAAAGTTGAGAAGTTAATGCTAACGCATTATCCTAAGAAGAACTATGTTCTTCATTGGAGGCTTCTCAGGCTTTATCTTTCTCTCGGGGCTAAGGTTACACACATACATAGAGCTATTAAATACAAGCAAGCTCCTATTTTTAAACATTATATCGATAAAAACACTAACTTGCGTGCAAATGCAGTTAGTGAATTATATAGAGATTTATTTAAATTGTATAACAACAGTCTGTATGGTAAATCTGTTGAGAACCTTAAAAAGAGGATGAATTTGCGATTATGTAATTCGGCTGAAAAGTTAATTACATATTCGTCAAAACCGGCATTTAGAAAAACAATAGAGATTACTGATGATCTTTTTGCCGCTCATCTTAATAAGGACTCAATATGTTTGGATAGACCTAGTTATATCGGTCAATCAGTTCTAGATTTATCCAAACTACGGATGTACCAGTTACAGTATGTTGAGTTACAAAAATATCGTGATATTTACAATTGTGATATCAATCTAGTAGCGGGTGATACAGATAGCTTCTTTTTGGAGATAAAAAATTTAAAATTAGAAATTTTATTAAAAGCTATGATTTCGGATGATCTGTTAGATACATCAAATTATGATCCTTCTCATCCTTTATATTCTAGACGACTTGACTCGGTTATTGGCAAGTTCAAGGATGAGAGTAAAGGGTTAGGATATAGCGAGTGGGTTTTCTTGCGCCTAAATGTTATAGCTTGCTAGGAAATAAATCAACAATGCGAGCTAAGGGTGTAAAATTACCGGGTACCGACATTAAACACCAATCATATTTGAATTGTTATAATAACAATAGTATTATGTCGGTACCTCAAACTAGGATAGGGACCCGAAATCATCAGCTGTTCACTTTTAAAAATTCTAAAATAGCATTAAATAATCATGACGACAAGAGAGCTTGGGTAGGGAAAAACTCGAGTTTTGCATATGGTCATTATAGAGGGGTTGATGTCCTTGATGTTGGTGGTAATATAATCATGCCTGAAACCGATCCAACAGTTCGCAATCAGCAATTTGATGAGATATTTGAGAATGTTATTGATATTTATTAACAAATTTGTATATAAAAATAAAAATTGTGAAATTTCTCTTTGGTATTTTCATTTGTTATAATTTATTATTATTATTTTTATTAGCAATATTTTCATAATCAAATGCCAAGCGTGAAGAAACGTGAAATAAAACTTGATATTTGTTTAATTGTATAATTAATAATTGATTTACTTTTTATGAAGTTGTTGTTTTTTTTTTTTATATATAGTTGTTTTTATATAGATGTTTTTTATATAGTTGTTTATGTATTTGTTTTATTATATATATATATATGTATTATTAATAAAAGTAATAAAAATAATGATAATAATATTTATAATAATAAATAAAATAATAATAAAAAAGAATAATAAATAAAACTTGTAATAAAAATTAAAAATGTAATAAAAATTAAAATATGTAATAATAATAATAATAATAAATATAATAATAATAAATATAATAATAATAAAAATAATAATATTAATTATAAATAAAGCTTGTAATAAAAAAAAAATTAAAACATGTAATAATAATAAAATTATAATCTTAATAAATAAAACTTGTAATAATAATAATAAATTATAATCTTAATAAATAACTTGTAATAAAATTAAAATATGTAATAATAATAATAAAATTATAATCTTAATAAATAAAGCTTGTAATAATAATAAAATATTAATAATATAAAAATAATAAAAATAAAAAGAATAATATTAATAATAATAATAATAAAATAATAATAAAAATAAAAAGAATAATATTAATAATAATAATAATAAAAATAATAATAAAAATAAAAAGAATAATATTAATAATAAATAAAGCTTGTAATAAAAAAAAAAAAAAATTAAAACATGTAATAATAATAATAAAAATTATAATCTTAATAAATAAAACTTGTAATAATAATAATAATAATAATAAAATAATTGACTTGATTAAAAAAAAACAATTTAATTTAATAATAATAAAATAAATGTACAAAATATATACTACTTATTTTTATAAGTAGTAAATTTAAATTTAAAAATGTTTAAAAATAATATGACCTTGACCTACTTTTGAATGACCTTGACCTACTTTTGAATGACCTTGAAAATTTTTGATGAGTCATCCAATGACCTTGACCTACTTTTGAATGACCTTGAAAATTTTTGATGAGTCATCCAATGACCTTGAATGAGTCATGGTCTTTGTTTAAATGACCTTGAAAAATATGATGAGTCATCCAATGACCTTGAATGAGTCATGGTCTTTGTTCAAATGACCTTGAAAAAATATGATGAGTCATCCAATGACCTTGAATGAGTCATGGTCTTTGTTTAAATGACCTTGAAAAAATATGATGAGTCATCCAATGACCTTGAATGAGTCATGGTCTTTGTTTAAATGACCTTGAAAAAATATGATGAGTCATCCAATGACCTTGAATGAGTCATGGTCTTTGTTTAAATGACCTTGATAAAATATGATGAGTCATCCAGTGACCTTGAATGAGTCATGGTCTTTGTTTAAATGACCTTGAAAAAATATGATGAGTCATCCAATGACCTTGAATGAGTCATGGTCTTTGTTTAAATGACCTTGAAAAAATATGATGAGTCATCCAATGACCTTGAATGAGTCATGGTCTTTGTCTTTTGGACTTAGAAAAATTTTCTCTCAGCCGGGGGGGGAGGGGGTACTGTGCTGGATGTGACATGTGCTGGATGTGACACATCCCACTACTTTGGTTCTATAGACTAATTGGCAAGTTTGGACGCTCGTTTCTCTGGTGGTTGGTTGTTTCCATACATAAATATTTTTTACGATTAAAATTTATTAAATTGAAGAAAAAAGTCTCACTTCCTCGAGCGTCTGTTTTTCGCTCCAACCGAATTTCATCCACATCCTGATATCGCGCGTGATGGTCCCTGGACCGTAATTCGTTGATTTTGGTATTATTCATATTGATTATGACGAAAAATATGCGCACCTCGTCTGATCGTGACTTTTATACCATATTCTGTTGAGTGTGTCAGGAGTGTGTTTCCTGAACTGCTGTCTATCAGTGTGTATTTTAATTCCTCCTTGTCGTGCCGCTTGTCAGTTGGTGTGTGACAATCAAAAATCGAATTGCCACGTCGCAAATTTTTCTTCCCCACTTGTTGGCAGAGTTTTACCACGTTGATCATATGACGTTGATCTTATTGATTTTGGATATTTCTTTTTTTAACAAACCGTCCGTTGTTGTTTCGTTATTAATGGTTGATAATTTTAATTTCCATTAGTGGCAATATTTTCAGTTAGAACTTATTAACTCATTATTTTACCACGATTCACATTACTTTTTAGGATCAATGGAGTTGAGGGCGAGTTTAATGAGCGAATCCACTTCTACCATCTTCAGCGGACGTCGGGTTCCTACTACTCCTCGCATTGGGAACATTGGTTTATATATTATATGTGCGTTTTTTAAGATATTATCACAGATGAGGTATCACACATCTCTCTCACCAAGTTTCTTTAGGATTTATCAGCGCTCTAATTCGTGGTTGCCAAAGGTCTATGATTTGTTATGATTTGTCGTCTTAAATTCTCTAGCATAGATGGATTATTACTGTGATTGATCCTGGTTATGCATGCACTTATTACATGAACTGTAAATAAAATTGTTGTTAATATTTTCCGCAAGTAGTTTGGGCGTTTTAATTTTTCTATTATTCGTTGAGTCAAGTGAGAATCAAGTAATGATTTCTTAATTGTATCTGCGCGTTTCTATTTAAATCCTTGAGCTATTTAATACCGTGACGCTGGGTAAATTTATTATATGATTTCATTATCAGGACAAGAAGTTCTTCATTTGAGCGGTATTTTCCTCCTGAATCTTTTTGCGGCACTGTCATTATAACTTGCAATTTTAAAGAACCTTAATGTTCGTCTTGTTCATTGTCGTTTATCATTTTAGGGTACTTATTTTCCACTTTATTTGATAAAACTACCTACTAATGATTTTGGACTTTTTGTCTTGGATTTATTTATTACTAACATAATTATTAGGGAAGCCGTTAATCTAATATTTTATTTTTTGGTTCGTGGATAATCTTATTAGTTTCGTTTAATCTTTATCGAAAATTTTAAGTTATTCACGTAAGGACATGCAAATCTTTACTAGGTATCCCACTTACAAATTTTTCTCATTTTTGGTCTAATAATTTTAATCATGATAGTTAACGAAATTTTATGAAATTATTCTACCGAGTTAGATTATCGTTCACATAGCAATGATTTCCACACAAAACCCCACTTCTTTCCCTCTAAGTTGATCCTAGGAGAGTTGTGTTTACTTTATGATTTTAAGAGTGCTCACCGAGCTACTCAATGTTCATGATTTTTGCCGATTTGTAGAATTCAGATTTTAGGTCGAAATTACAGGAAAGTGGGTGGTGGAGGAGCAGCTGAAAGACTACTTCCCCTCCTCCCGATTTCCCCTATAACGGTTATGATTTGATGTTTGGGCCCTGCGTTATTCACGCCGGAACCTTCACGGGCACAGGCTATTAGCAGATGAACTGCTCCTACACAGCCTGAATTGTGTGTATATTTTATTAACTTGCGGTGCGTGAGTGGCTGTGGGCCGAAAAATGATTATAGCATTGTCGGAAAAATTTCATTTCATATTTATATTTATATTTGTCATATACCATATTGCATAAACTTTCTGAGCATAAATTCATAAGGTTTGAACATCACATAACAACACTCTCTCCCCACACCGACACCCAAGCAGAGCTCCATTGAGGTTGCGAGGATGCGACGTGGAGAGAGTTTCTAAAAATTTTCTCACTCACATCAAATAGTATTGTTCCAAGTGAGACTACTTTCAAGTTTTGTAAAAACTGATTAGACGATGATTGTGTAAATTATGTGAAAATGAATCAGTTTATATACCTATTGTACGACCCTAACCATGCGTGTTATTTTTGATTTAGTAAAACAAAATTTGACCTTGCTATTTTCTAGAATATTCTGTTCTTAATTTTATTATTTTTGTAATTTAATTTGACGATTTTCTTTTTAATTTTTAAATTGAATTATTTCTAATTCAAATTCTTAGCTTTTTATTCCATTTTCATTGGTTTTTGCATTTCTTGGAAAATTATCAAATTCCGGCCAAATTTTAATGTTCTCATGTTATGTTTATGTTTATTTCGTGCGGATCTTGTTGCACTTTGTTATTATTTTAATTTACTTTTATGTTTTCTAATTTTATATTTAATTGTTCTCTTTCTCGCATTTTGGTAGGGTTAATTGGTGTTTTAATAGGTTCGATTTTGAAACTGCATGTTGTATTTGCGTGTATTTTACTGATTCATTTAAACATTTCCAAGGCCGTCCGTGTTCTGGCCTAACATTCATATAAAATTTTTATTCTATATCTATGTAAACTTTTGATGGTCAAATGTCCAAATCTTTTAATAATATATTTAAATTGAATTATTTTAGAAACTTTTTTTCAAAAATATTTCCTCGTATCGACCAAGTCCATGTAAACTTCGTTTCTATGGTACTTGACCAATACGGGATGTTTCATGATTAAATTTTCATTATCATCATACAATCATAATAATTATTAAGCTTGTAATTGTTAAGAAAAAAGAACCAATTTTATTTGATTATTTGTTGCATATATTATTAATATTAATATTATTAATTGTTACCAATAATTCTCAATCATACGATGTAATAAGTAATTATGACATGCATGTAAGAAAATAAAGTGATCTTTTACCGAACTAGTCTTGAACTAATACTTCGGTGTGGAGGCACCCATAGTAAATGGCAGTTTGCCAGTTCAGTTTTCTACTCCAAGAATCTCAACGCCAGATTTTCAGTAACCGAACCAGTAATCAAGTATTATTTATTAAATTCTAAAAATACTGAAATGAAATAAATTTTTTCAAAAAAGAATTTTACTATGACTGTTATTTTCTGAACGAAAGAAAACAAATTTCTTTTTATAAAAATTTTATTGTTATTAATTTTTAAAGAAAAAAGGGGATTCTTTGGAAGGTGTTCAGGTTCACGATGGCCATAATTGGGAAGAATTCAAATTTCAGAACAAGTAGACGCGAGAAAACTACTGCAGTACATGCGCCGAAAGTACTAAAGAAAAATGAAATTTTCAATAAAATGGAAAAATGGAGTAAATCGTAAACTATTGATCCAAATTTATTATTATTATGTTATTTCTTTTTAGTTTAAATTAATTTTATTTCAAATAACTAATTAACCATAATTAACTCTATCATATTTATTAAATCATTTCTTTTCTTTCATTTGCTGAATAACAATTCCAAAGGAAAACGCACTCACGAAACCTAACTCCAATTATTCTCGAAATCCAGGACTATACCTACAATAAAAATTCCAATAAAAGAAATATATATATATATATATATATATATATATATATATATATAACGCATTTGATTCGATTTTGTTGATTTGAATGGCACTAAATTCCATAAATCCCAATAAAGACCAAAAAATTTCATTTGCGAAAAAAAAATCTGGAAAATTTTATACAAAAAAACAAAATCGATTAAGTTATATAAAAACAGGAAAATTAATTATCTCACCCGAGTATGCATGTAGATTTGTGAAATTCCGTTCTAAAAATAGGACGGAATTTCGTATTTAAATCAATAAAATTCATAACTTCAAATTTGGGATTTTAAAAGGAGGGGTCGCGAAGTTAATAATTTTGACAACATTTTTGATTGACACACTATGATTAGGACCTTTTACCTAGGCCATTTAACCATAAAATTCATAAAATGAACAAAAATCCATCAAAAGTCGATGAAACTCAAAAATCTATCACTATTTCGCGAACCGGTATATTTTTATAATAATATCAAAACCATAATCGTAAATGTTCCAAACCGATTGTCAATTTAATTTAAATACATATATAAAATTTCAGTGAACAAAAATCAAGTTAAGACGCTGCATATCGAAAAGTTTCGACGAGAAGTGGTCTTCTACCGTAAACACCGCTTGCATCGACCGAACAATGATCCCTAATATTCAAATCAAACTGCCAATATAGACCACAATCTTATTAAGCTCAAAACTAATAAAAATCGTCCCAACAAAGCCGAGAGGGAGAGACGCCAGAGATTAAAGACGGCTAGAATAATGGGATAAATAAAGAAGTCCATGCCGAACATCTCAGATCAAAATTGATCCATTGACCCAATTTATAAATTTTATTTTAATATATGATTTGTGTCTTTACATCAAGAATCGTTTTAAAACCAATTCAAATTATCTAATAAATAACCACCGATTGGAATACATTTACAACGTCATTTTTGACGAATATCAAATGGTTATATCTCTAGTACAAGTGTCTGGTGGGAATCCTTTGAAAATGGTCTCAATAATCTTTTATTTTTTACCAATCAGGTGCCCAGCAGTTGTAGGTATGGTTTTCAAGGTCATAAACCACAAACTCACTCCACTATATTGAAGGTTGAGTTATCTTCTCTCTGGGTTTTCAGGCTATACTACTTACTCGTTTGAAAACAATTCCAAGGCTTTTTGTTTTTTTGCAAAATACATTGTAAAGCTTTCAAGAATTGCAATCAATAATACCTGGTTTAACGTTATCTCACATGTTTGGGCAAAAACTGATTCAGCCCATATTTGTTTGACCAGCACGATAACGCTTGTGTGTTTTTGAGCGGAAAACCTAAAAATTTAACCTATGCAAATTTTTCTGATTTATTTATTTTTACTTTTATCTCCATTTTTGAGAATAATTTATTCATGATCGAACTCCATCTCGACGGAGTGGCATCACGTTAAAATTTCATTCAAAATTTGCAAGATAGTAAAATAACGAAAATCTTTTACCGACCACGAGTGGTGCTAAACCACGGACTGTAGTGCCCAGGAGGAAGAAAAGCTGTGAAGACGGTCGTCAGAACAGCCCAGAGTTTTCCCCCGGAAACCTTATCGCCTGACCGTCATGATAACTGAGAGTGGCCATGAGGAAGGACTAAAATCAATTAACATAAAGAGAAAAATAAACATGACCAGCTAGGTGAAAGAAAGATTTAAAACCAGAGGAATGTGAGACGACTACTGATACATTGACTTGAAATTTGTTAGGAAATTGAGGAGATTCGAAAGGCTTAATCTAACAACGATTATACTCATAGTCACAACACCCAAGTGAAAAAAGTTCAACTTTCGTTGTAGTGAAATTTTAGTCCATTCAGTTCGTATAAAATTTCCATACAAAAATCGTTTAGGGTTTCATTCAAATTACCTTTACCACTCTTATTATCCTAACTATTAACGCAACAAACCATTTTAAACTTATTGTCGAATAAATTCTTATTTTTTGTTAAAAAGAAAAAAAAACTTAAATGACATAATTCGAACTCAACTCCTTTTACACTTCATGTTGACCTTTCATATTTCCCGAAATGTCAATAGAGACCATTATAACTCATTATTAATACTTATTATGATCATTATCATTGTTGTAAACTTTGGAATCGTTAAAGTAAACCTTGTTATTTTCCTTATCATTAATAAATTCTCATAAATTCACGGTTCTACATGTTTCTGGTTTTCAAATACAAGAAAAATATCATCCACATACCTTTTATACACAATAGGTTTTTCAAATTGGAAAGAAGCAATTTTCTTTTCCAAACTTGAAACCAGAAACATGTAGAACCGTTTTTGCATTTTATGAACAGTTTACATAAAAACATTGTATTCACATGTGAAACGGAGAGAAAGTCATCAATTGCGTTTTCAGATTTGTTAATTCAACGCAAAGATAAACATGAGATAGAGATTTATAGAAAACCAACTGATACTGGTCTTTATGCTTCTCCAGAAAGCTTTTGTGAATTTAAGTATAAGAGAAATATGGTGAAAGGATTGATTTATCGTTCATGGGCTTTATCTTCTACTTTTGCTAATTCGGTAAAAAGTGTTGATAAATTGGTTGAGTTGTTGATAAAGAATGGATATTCTAAATCATTTTTATTGTTGATGATAAAAGAGACTGATAAATTGATTAAAAATCCTAAGGATCCATGTTTTGGAAAGTCTGAGTGTAATTTGTCAAAAGGGTGTGAATTGAGTGTTGATCTAAATAATATTAAAAATGGATATAAAAAATTGAGCCTAAATATGTGTTAGTATTGCCGTACTCTGAAGGTTTTACAAATTATAAAAGGAAGTTAAGTAAACAGATGGGAAATTTAGAATATAAGATCGTCTCTAATTCGTGTAAGGTACGCAATATGTTTATTAATAAATCAAAAACTCCGGTTGGATTGTGTTCTGATCTCGTTTATCAATTTACATGTAATGAGTGTAATGCCACATACATTGGAGAGACTACCCGTCATCTCTGTACTCGAGTTCTAGAGCATTGTCAATTGAAGGGTTTGACCAATATTAGTGAGCACAATAGAGGCTGTAAAAGTGAAATAGGAATGTCTGATTTTAGAATTTTGTTGAAAATTTTAATAATTATTGGGAACGCGCGATATGTGAAGCATTGTTGATAAGGTCATTGGATCCAAAGATTAATGTGCAAAGTGGTATGTCTACTTATGTTTTGAATGTTTTTAAATAGTTTACGTATGTTAAATCAAGTTTATGTATTGGTTTTTTAAAAAAAACTTTTTTTTAATATTATTAAAATAATTGAAATTTTTAGTTACATTAATTTTTTTTAAAAAGTTATAATATAAATGAAATTTTAAATTAATTAAAAGTTATTTGAATATATATTATAAATATTTATTTTTTACAAAATTAAATTAATAAAAAATAATTTGTTTAAATTAAATGTTAATTCATAATATTTTTATTAGGTTTTGAGTACCTGAAGATGATAGTTATGCTATCGAAATATATCGTACGAAAAGTTTATTATTGGCGTTATTTTTTAATTATTAATAATAATATTATTATTATTATTACTGTCAATATTATTATTATTATTAAAATCTTACTATTGTCATTACTAATATACGAATACTGATAAAAAATCACAAACAGCAATAACAAAACAATACCACAATTTATTTCATAACATATTGAAACATTCCATAACGATAAAGGAAGGATTATCTGCCAGCATGGAAATTGTGTCTGGAGGAAAAGCCGAGAAATTCTGTGATTTTGGTGGGTTACAGGGTTTCGGATCTTGCTTATCCTTATAGGTGCCCTAGTAACGCCATACAAAATGATACTAACCGCCACTTGGCACCCGTTGCTAGGCAACGTTGGTAATGTGTTCAAGTGGTGGATTGCCCGCAAAAATTGAGTACCATGTGCTAGTACTGTAGTTGCTCGGACAACCCTCGGGTTCACGAGCTGTCGATAGAAGACCTGTGCTCGCTTTTGATTCTTAGGTCCCATTATTCTCCTATCTCCTTCAAATGTTAACCTATACTCTCATATCATTCATTGTTATGTCCATTCCCATAGTCCTTCTTATTATTGTCCATGTCGAAGATTATTCTTTGGTCGGTACACCCTTGGTTGTGTTAAATACACCCACATTATATCTTTCATCCTTATCCCGATTATAACTACAATGTTTCCCATTATTATTACCAGCATTACTATTGTTGCTATTATATGTATTACCCTTATTAATTGTTGCTACTATTTCCTATATTATTATTTTTATTACTATAACTACCATTATATTTATTGTTATTACTACTACGATTATTACTACTATTATTATTATCATCATAATTATCATCATCATTACTACAAATACCATGATTATTATTATTATTACCATTATTATTATTATTATTAATATTATTATTATTATTATAATTAAAATTACTCTTATCATTATCGTTATTATTGTTAAGATTTTGTAGGGATCCTTCCTTATTCCTCAGCGTTGAATTTTTTTATTGATATACAACATTAGCCGTAGTCCATCTATATTTTTTGGTTTTTGATAAAGTATTTTTGTAAATTCGAAAATTTTAGCAGCGTTCCGCCCTTATTTTACGGTTCATCCCTATTCTACAGTTTTCGACAAAGTATTTTCATTGACTCGGAAAATTTGAGCAGCGTTCCGCCCCTTATTTTACGCATTCCATTTTTACGTTACTATTTTTGTTAAGTATTTGAATTAGTTCGGAAAATTTGAGCAGCGTCCCGCCCATATTTTCCGCCTCAACTCAAATTAATTTATTTAATTCTTATTTAAAAACATTATTTTTCATGATTTTGGTCGTTCGGATTAATCTTTTTCCGATGGCTATTCATTTTAACTGTTGCAACGATTTCGCAATTTTCCCCGCTACCCATTCCCTCTTTTGTCCTTAAGATCTATTTATGTTCATATTATAGTTAATGAGTGCCCACTGGACTACTCGGTGTTAGAGATTTTGAGCCGATTGTTGTTAAAAATTTATGTCAATTTTACAGAAAACGGATGGTGAAGGAGCAGCCAATAAACTACTCATTTACCCTCCAATTTCCCCTATGTACGGATAATATTGACGTTCCAACTCCTGCGTTCCGCACGCTGAGTCTTCACGGGTACATATCATTGGCGATCTTCCACGCACTTACACGAATCTGTACTATGTAGATTTTGCTTTCTTGCGTTATGTGTTGGCTGTGGGCCGGAAAAGGAATAACAAATAATAATTTACCATAGCATTTGGAATAAAAGTTTCGATGCACTAAGGCTGTAGATATAAAATATTTATTCAGCATATTACATCGGTTCAAAAATCCCATAAATTTAATTCGATAAATCATCTATAAATTCAATTGGAAAAACAAAATTATCCATAAATTTAATCTGAAAAATCATCCATAAATTCAATTGAAAAATTACCCACAAATTTGATTCAAAAAATCATCCATAAATTCAATTGGAAAAACAAAATTATCCATAACTTCAATTTGCAAAACAAAAATCATTCATTAATTCGATCTGAAAAGTCATACATAAATTCAATTGAAAAATTACCCATCAATTCTCTTCGAAAAAAATCAACTAATAATATTGCACCAGTTGAGAGTGATCGTGTTCAGGCAAAACACTTACCCGTGTTAATTACCTGAATGCACGGCTCTCAACCAGCCATACAACCAGCTACACAGTTCTATAATGAAATTTTTTCTCCGAAAAATAAGACTGAAAATTTGTGAAAACACATCGGTATTTATACCTATTTTTCTCGCGTGTGAAATTTGATGTAGTAAAACAAAATTCGACCTTGTTATTTTCTAGTAAATTCTATTCTTTAATTTTATTATTTTTTGATTTATTTTTATAATTTTTTATTTAAGATTTTTATTGAATTATTACTAATTCAAATTTTCGATTTAAATTTCATTTTAATGAACTTTTATTAATTTTTTCAATTTCGTCGAATTTGTTGTGTTTTCTTGTTATATTTGTGTAGGTATCGTGCGAATCTTGGTGCATTTTGTTATTATTTTAATTTTATTTTTATGTTTTTGATTTTATATTTATTTATATTCTCTCAGATTTTAAAGTGTTTAATTGGTGTTGTATATTGTATTTTAAGTTATCTTGGTGCTGGGTTTTCGTGCTGTATTACTGATGCATTTAAACAATTCTCAAGGCTATTGGTGTGCTGGCCCAACATAAAACACTCCGGGGCCCGTAAAATTGCGACCCGCAATTTCTTAAAGATCTAAGTTATGAACTATGCAGAGTTTACATTTTCCATTCAATTGGGTTTACGAGTTACATGGTCGTGACCTTAAAACCAACATGCATAAAAATAATCATACAGTATACATCAATATATGGATTACAAGATGAAGTGAAAGAGGACATACAGTCCGGTCATGATCACACATAAAGAATAGTTAATAGTCTAAGAATCATTAGTTCATTGTTAATCATGAGTTCAATATTCTGTCACTTGGGTATTCGTCTCGTTGATGCCTTGGGTTTCTTGGTTTCTGATTGATTACTTTCTTCAGCAGGTTCTGATATTTTGACGATTCGATATCTGTTGTGCGATTTGACTTTGAGATTTTGTTTAGTTTGGGGAATTGACTTCATTAGATGCCGATTGTTTTGAAGATTGGCAGGCTTAGTGAATCTCAGATAAGAAGAATAGATAGAATGTTTAGTTCAAGACTCCTTTTTTGCTGGTTTATTTAGGGTTTTGAGTTGTAAATTGACATTCTAACTTTCGTTTGTTGATTGTTTCTTTGCATCTTGAACTGGGTGGCGTTCAATTGGATTCTGTGGATAGCTGACCCTTTATCATATTATCTAGTCTCGATTATTTTATGATAATTGATCGGTTCGGGATTATTCATGATTCTTTGAGGTTGGTCTGGGTTTCTTCTTTTCAGTTATCAATTTTGGCTGTTTGTTCTCGATTTTTCGGTTCTTTTTGTTATTTTGTAGGGTTTCTAAAGATCATCCATGATTATTTTAATATCGTTTCCTCGATGGGTGTTTCCTTTTTCTATTGACTTTCGATTTGATTTTCTAGAGTTCTGAGGGTTTGAACGATCTGTTTTTCTTGTGTTAATCCTTTGACCATTGGGTATAATAGGAATTGATCCGTCCGTAATTGGTATCCTTTGGGTTTCTCATATATCGGCATATTTGTTACAGTTAATTTTTGCATCGATTGATTGATTGTGGGGTTTTTCGACATCTTTCTAAGGGATGCTAGGTTGTATATATGGGTTTATTACTGATATCTTCCTTCTCGTCGCCAATATCATGCTGCTTTTGCTTTCCTTGTTTTTATAACAATTTTCAGGTCCTTTAATGGGGCTTGTTATTATTTTCTCTTGATTTTGGGTAGTTGTTTGACTTTCTGTTTCTCTCCTTTCTTTATCTCTGTTGCTTTTATTATTATGTCTGGTTTCTCGTTTCTGTGATTGGTATTTACTTTATTTTTGCATCGCTTATCTTCTTGGTTTGCCTTTACTATTATTTGCAAGATCCTTTCAATATTCCATTTTGATTGGCTGCACTTTGTAGTTCAGCCTCATCATCTTTCGTCTTGTCGTTTGTTGGCATTGCCCTTTGCCTTCTCTCTTTACTGATTCGATTTGTCTTTTTTTGATTTTTGAGTTGGTTTTGATTTGTTCTCTGATCCTTTCCTTATTCATATCCGCTGTTGCACGTCAGTCTTGCTTGGAATTACGATTCCGTGATATTCATTTTGTCTCGTTTGGCTGCATCTAGTTTCATTTGCAGTTGGTTGTTTTTCTTACTTTATTCCCCGAATTGATTTTTGAGTCCCTTCCACCTCTTTGCTAGTTCTATTTCCTTGTCTTTTTCGTTTTTCCTCTTAACTCAATTACCACAAATTTCGTTTCTCAGTTAGCTGTCCTTTGTTGTTATTCGCCAGTTTCTCATTACTTGATTCAGTTTTTTGTTAAAATATTCCCCCTCGTCTTTTTTTGTTGACTGACTTGGTATTTCATCTATTTCTTCAATGCTTTCGTTTCGTGTTGATACTTCCTTTACTGTTTTGCTGCTTTATCTCGCTCCGATCGTGACTTCGTTTTCGTTGTTCCTGATTTTCGTCTCTCATCTGATTGTACTGGATTTTCCAGGTTTTAATTTGCTCTCCAAGTTTACTCTTGTTTCTGATTTTCTTGACGGCTTCGGTATCTCTTAGTCGGTTTATTTCAATTTCTGGTCCTGATTTGATCCTTGGTTTACACTCATCTATCTAACTAAGCTTTACTGCTTGATATTTGATTGGCTTCCATTTGATTTGTTTCTCCATTTTAACGTAATATCACATCACATGTCTTTCTCATTCCGCTATATTCTTTATCCCATCGTCTGATTTCTAATTTGTTTTCGCTCTTTGACTATAATATTTATATACTACTTTTATATATTATCGGATATTATTATATTCATTCCATATAATATTTATACACTACTTTTATACATTACTATATAATCATATCTATTATATAAATTATATGCACATTTCTAACTATTTATTACTTTATCTCCAAAGGGTCTACGCGCAAGGTGCGTATCCCTGCGCATCTCTCATCAATTACTGGATATATATCGATCTCACTTGGCCACTGGAGTGGTGAAATTAGTGACGGTGGTTGTTGCGTCCATATCATACTTGGGTATTGGTTCATATTTTGACTTTTTGTTCTCTCGATTTTAAATTTTCTGTGAGTCGATCATTTGGTTCAAACAGATTTTGTCTGTATTTTCTTCATCTTTTGATCTTTTCTGATCGTCTACGTTATTTGGCTTTGATTGTTGTCCTATTTCTTGGTAGGCTACTGAAACTTGCTTTTTTTTTTTTTTTTTTTTTTTAAATTTCTATCTCGGTTTTCTCCCTCTTCGTTATCATTTTCCTTTTTGTCCTGGTTTTTATTACATTGAGCCTTCTCAATCCTGTTGTCCTCGGCATTTATTTCTTTGATTATATCTTCATACATCTTGATTAGCATTTTTCTTCCATTTCTGATGTCATCAATTTCTTGTTTTTTACCGCTAGGTTTTCCTTGTATTCGGTGCCATTCTCCTACCAATGTTTCTAATTCTTCTTTTCTGGGCATTATTCTCTCAGGCTCTCTTTTATTGTCCGTGAATTTTATTTCTCATCTCTTTAACAGGGCTTTTATCGTCTTTGGTAATGCATATTCGGATTTCATTGCTCTTTTTACTAATATATTTTCATTGCTTTCGAATTTGTTTACGTCCATGATTTCGTTATCAGATTTTCTTTTTCTCCACTTGATCAATTTTGCTGCTGCTTTATCGTATCCTCCCCCGATTGCTCCAAGAATTGGGTTTAAATTTTTCTTATTACTTCGATGTCTTCTTTAATTCCATTTATCGTAACTAAATCTATTGCTCTTGCTTCTCGCGACATCATAACGTAATTTACATCGTTTTTCCTTTATTGTCCTTCTCATTTAGAGTTGATCCTGTTTTTAATAACGACTTTTTGCTGTTCCGAATATTTTCCGGTCCATAAATATCGAACATCATTCCTGTTTCTCCTCGTATTACTTCGTTGTCTTTGATTGTTTGCGGATATTCGTTTAATCATACCTCTTAATTGCTCACTCTCTTGTATTTGATTGCTTTGTGTACTTTGACTATAATTTTCGTTTTTGGTTGTCCCGATTTTCTCTCTATTGGACAATTTTCAGCCAAATGTCCGTTTAGGTTGCAGTTGAAACAGGTTGTAATCTCGAATCTTGTTGTTGTACTCATTATGGCCCTATCTCTTAAATGTCTGACCCCTTGTGTTGGGTTATTTTGTGGACTCTTCTTGAATTGGTTTGGTTTTTGTTGACTTTGAATTCTTCTCCTTCGACCATTCTTGACGTATCACCGCTTTGATTGCAATTAAAACAGATTATCATTTCTTCTTCTTCTATGCGAACTCTTCTATCACATCCTTGGCAATTCTTTAGTTGATAACCTCGGTCAGTTCGGCATCCTTCTTTTGAACAGATAATACATACTGGGTTGTAACTCGCGTTGTTAATCCTGAAATAATTATTATAATTTATAAATTTACCTCTACTGTCTTGAATCCTCTTAACTGGCATATCGTAAATTCGTAATGGTTTTTCAATATTTTGATTTGGTTGCGGGTAAATATCTTTCGTTTGTCTCGTTATTTCCATTACTACTTTTATTGGTTCTGGTACTTGATCTTTTAACTCGGTTTGCTCATTTTCTCTTTCGACTCTTTCTTCCATTGTGGTTAATATTTTCTCTTCCAGTACGATTTCCGTTTGCCATGTTTCAGTTATTTTTGTTCCAACTGTTTTTTTTTTTTTTTTTTTTTTTTTTTTTTATTTCCGAATTTCCAGTTTCTTTTTTGTCATTTAAATCTTCTTCGTTGCATTTTCTTTTTGAATGCATCTCCTGTACATTCCTCTTTAAACTTGAAGATATTGGTTCTCGTCCCTTCATTTCCGGTTCATCGCGTACGATTTTGTGCATTGTTGATTCTCTCAAAAATATTTCTGTTTCATCCATGTTTATACTTGGCAATTCTTGGTTAATTTCCTCTCGAGGTTTTTTCATCTCTTTACTCGTACTTGTTTTCAACTGAGTTGGAATTTCTGGTTCGGGTGGTTTCACGTTGTTTTCCTTTGTCGGTTAACTTTTCCGTTAATTTATCATATTTTCCGGCTTCTGTTTCCAAACTTTCTAATCTTGTTGTAATCATTGGTTCTGCTATCGCTACTGTATTAAGTTTTCTATCTGTTGCCGCTTTTCACTCTTTTTGAATTTCAATAACATGGTCTATTTCTTTATCCTTGTTCTCCGTTTGTTTTGGTATATTTTCAGTTTCTCTACACAATGGTTCCCTTGATTCCGGTTTCTCGTAACTCGTTTTCTTGATTCTATCTCTAGTTTATCGGCTCTATTATTCGTCGTTTACTTGATCTCTTTATTCTTTTGGTTTACTCGATCTCTTTATTCTTTGTCAATTATCTTAAACATAAATAACACTTCTAGTATATAAATTTCCGCATTAATTTATCGTACTACTCTCACTGCTTTTCCTTTAATTCTTTTCTCTACGTCAACTTCTTTTTTTTTCATTTTAATTTAATTTTAAATTATCTTGCTCGTATACAATTATCTATATATAGTTTCGTCTAAATTATCCTTATTAGTCGCATCAATTATCTATCCGGTTGTATCAATTTAACTATTTTAATCAATAAATTCCACCATCATATCAATATCGTCTCGATTACTATTCTCCTTTATTCCTCTATCAGTGGTCCAAAAACGTTCCTAATTTCTATGCGCTATAGGCCTTTTTACTTAACTCTTCTCGTCTTTTTCCTTAAACTTTAACCACTGTTGCTCTATGGGTCTTTTTATTTAATCTCTTGTTTTTTTCCGTAAACTCTATCGCTTTAATAATTTTTCTTTTGCTCATCTCCTCATTTTTAAGTCTATTTTGAATTATTCTATTATCTTCGTAACAATTATCTATCGACTCGTATTCAATTATCTATCGACCTCGTATCGTTATCTATTATAGTCTTAATTAATGTATCTATGTGGTCGCATTAATTATCTATATTTACAATAATAAAATCATTTTTATACTCATGCTCTCATTCCAATCTGTAAATCATTTTTCCATAGTCTTTCAATGATTAAAAATCGGTTTACTTAATTTCCTCAGTCGCTGGGCGCTCTATGCCTCTAGAATTCGTTGGCTCTTCGGCCTTCTGCTTTAACTTTTTACTGGTTCATCTGTGGACCTTAATATCTTCCATATCATATTTCATCCTTATCAATCATATCTTATCTGGCACCTCTATGGCCTCTAATTAACTAATCATATTCATTATCTCATCCGGCACTCTATGGCCTCTAATATCTAATCATAATCATCGGCACTCTATTGGCCTCTAATATGTAATAATTAATCATCCGCACTCTATGGCCTCTAGTATCTGATATAATTCATCCGGCACTCTTGGCCTCTAGTTCTGATCATAATCATCCGACACCCTGATGGCCTCTAGTTCTGATCATAATCATCGGCCACCCTATGGCCTCTAGTATCTGATCATAATTCATCCGGCACCCTATGGCTCTAAGTATCTTGATCGATAATCATCCGGCACCCTTATGGCCTCTAGTATTCTGATCATAATCATAATATCTGTCAATTTCATCTTTACTCATATCGTTTCGTCTTATTCATATGTCATCTCTCATTGTTTCCATCGGACTTGAGCTCATCGTGGACTTTTTGGGGATGTTTGAGGCCTCACTCACATGACTCTCAAGCCACTGGCGTCTTTTGCCGCTGCATTCTTCGCGTTACGCTTTACTACCGCCATTCGGATATTGGTAACTTCGAGTGATGGGAATCCGGGTTATTGTACCAAAAACTCCTCGCTGGCATTAAAAACACCCTCGGGATACTCGGTGTGCGGATCCGGGTTGTGTACTCGGAAGAATATAAAGTATGGAAATTGCCTAGACGTTCAATCAAGCTTCAAAAGCTGGTTTATTGATTTCCCGAATAGTGAAAGAAAAGGAAGCGATTAAAAAGTGGAGCGGAAAATAACTATCAATCTCTACCCGCTCTTCCATCAGATTTCTCGGCTCAAATTCGGCCCTCTCATCTGGCTTTAGTAGGACATTTTGAGTATGAACCATTTACCGTTAGTTCACATCTCACCTACCGTTTGCGCCCGATACTCGGTGTGGGATCCGGGTTGTTGTATCGAGTTCCCTCCCAGCGAAAAAAAAGAATCGTTCGATACTTCGGTGTTGTGATCCGGGTTTTTTATCGAACGGCTCAGCGCCATCAGTCCCTTGGCTGATAACAAACCTGAACACGACAGTCCGTTAGGCTGTCCTCTGGTGGCCTCACCACCAAGCTAGGGAAAAAAGAATATCTCTAGGTACCTTTAACGTTAATCATTGAGCATTTCCAATTTTTTATTTTTAATTTTCGGTTCCCTTCCACTTTCCCATCAAAATTGTAGTAATCGCGTTGGTTTGTTACCCAAAGAGGTGATCAATCTTCGCCAGAAACTCACCCAACCAAATTTGCGACGGGTACCTTACTTACCTTTCCTCTCCTCGGGTGATCAGGGTTTCTCCATCGGAATAAGGTTACTATCGTTACGATAGCTCGGTTTTTATATCTACTTCTCCAGTAATCATTTCCATATAATATAATATAAATAACATTACAAATACACTAAACAAAATGATGCATTCGAAACTTTTACCGTACGCTTATGTGTGTTTTCAGCTTTCACTGTTTTGGTCTGTGTTTTACTTGCCACTCAGGAATTTATTTTAACGGCTTTCATGAAGTTTTCGGGCTTTTTTTCCGTATGTTTACACCTTTCGGTTGCATATGTTGTCTCATTTATTATTTTATTAATCTCAAACTCATCGTACTCGTTTTTATCATCATTTTCCTCTGGTTTGCTAAACTATTATTCTCGTTAATTCATTATTATCTCTAATCCTTTATTTTCGATTAATAAACAAACGTTCATCATTTTATTCATCTTACGTCATTTCTTACTATTCATTTCATTTACACCTGAACATTTCCTTTTATCTACGCCCTAATTTCTCCATCATCTGGATTATCTTTTCGTCCAATTCTCTAACTAATCGATTATCTGTTCTCGTTTGTATCTAATTGGCTCTACTTGGCCTCATGTCTTTTATGTAAATCTTACAATCAATTGTCTCGTTACTTCCGTATATTTCTATCTCATAGGAGTAGGGGTTCGAAATCGTTGCAACTTTTCCGTTATATTTTGATGCTTTATTTTAATTACTTTTCAATTATCGGTTTATTTACGTTTAGAATTGTTTTAATTTGGACTTGGTGATCACGTCTTATTTCAAACAATTTTAATCCAGTAATTTCTAGGTTTTTTCCAATTTTTAGCGAACTCTTAGACGACCGCATTTGTTGTGGTTTCCCCTATTTCTAATCACTTTAACCTCATGATTTCACCTTTTCCCTGTTTTATTATTTTATTTTTATTTATTTATCTATTTTTTATATTTTTATTACTACTTCTACGGTTTTTTGGATGATATTTACACTATGATTCCATTGATTTATACACCCACCCAATTTTTTTATTTATAGTTTCCTGTTTCTTTGATTTCCTACTTACAATATTTGATAATTTATCCCCACTTCCCTGTTGATCGTTTCATTTTGACATTTTTTTGTTGTATTCTAATATTTTACTTTATTTACATTTTATTTGATATTTTCCATCTGCTTATTACATACTCGTCATTTATTGAGTTTTCTAACTGTTGTTTTGTTTCATCATATTGTTGGGGTTCTCGGTGGACTTCGAATAGAAATTATTGTCGATCTGACTCCAAACGTGCTTTTAAACACCAGTAACGAATCCAAACGTATAAACTTTATTGATAAAACACTTGTCTCACTGATTTAAAAAATATTTACGATTCACTTTCAAAATTTTTAATTTCTACAATTCTCTGAATTCAGAATATTCGAGGTTTTGACCCATGTAACTTTTTATCAAAAGTTCACATGATGATCGTTCTATCGCTAATTTTGATCGTCTATTAATTTCTTACACATATAATCAAAAATTAAAAGATTTTTGTCAAAGTTTGTAACCCTTTATAATTTTATCTAAAGCTCTGATGACTACAGTTCTATTGGCAATGTTTGCTTGTTTTCGGTCGATCTCTACAACATATCAGAAATTAAAAATTTTACCAGGTTTGACCCTTTTATAATTTTGGACCCAGAAGTCAGACTGCCATACTTCCATAGTAAATATTGCTCAGCTTTCTTCAAGCTTACACATATCAAAAAATTAAAAATTTTTTGACCAGGTTTTGACCCTTTCTAAACTTTTGACCAGAAGTCAGACTGCCATACTTCTATGTAAATATGCTCAGCTTCTCAATGCCTCTACCATATCAAAAAATTAAATTTTTGAAGGTTTGACCTTAATAACTTTTTATCCAAAGGTCGAAGATCCTAATTTTTCACCACTTTTGCCATTTCATCGTTTGCTAAACATATTAAAATTAATTTTTTTTACAAGGTTTGACCCTTTTTAGCTCTCGAACCTTTAGAAGATATAACCATGGGTTCTATGGCAATTTTATTTAAGCTCATTCTTCTCTACAACTATCAAAGTTATATTTTTGAGTCAAGGTTTGACCCTTTACACCTTTGAGGTTCGATAAGGTACGACTATAGTTTCATTGCACAATAATACTCAAACTCGCCGTCCTGTACAACATATCAAAAATAAAATTTTTGGCCAAGGTTTGGACCCTTTTTTGGCTTCGAACCTTTAGAGATATGACCATGGTTCTATTTAGCGAATTTTTATTTAGCGCATTCTTCTCCTTACAACATATCAAAAAACTATATTTTGGTTCAAGGGTTTGACCCTTTGTAACTTCGAACCTCAGAAATACAACATAGTTCAATTGGCATTTTTACTCAGCTCATCGTTTCATCTACATAATATTCATCGAACTGTTCTTCTCTCGTCAATAAGTCCGATCGTTTTCCTTCGTTTTTGTTAAGTTCCATTCTTAGTTCATCCTCTCTCCGTGGTCCGACAAAATGTCGTTCCAACATTTCTGCTTTAATAAATTCAAACATTGCTTTTATTTCCTTGGTGCTTTGGCAAAAACAATCATGGTTATCCGGCTGAGCCCCCAAATTTGTACGGTGGCGTTACAGGAGGTTTCCATTGTTTGCTATTCCTTATAGGTTTGCCCTGTAAACGCCATACAAATGATACTAACCGCCACTTGGCAACCCGTTGCTAGGCAACGTTGGTAATGTGTTCAAGTGGTGGTTGCCCGCAAAAATTGAAGTACCATGTGCTAGTTACTGTTAGTTGCTCGGACAACCCCTCGGTTCACGAGCCTGTCGATAGAAGACCTGTGCTCGCTTTGTTCTTAGGTCCCATTATCTTCCTATCTCCTTCCAAATGTTAACCTATTACTCTCATATCATTCATTGTTATGTCATTCCCATAGTCCTTCTTATTATTGTCCATGTCGAAGGTTATTTCTTTGCGTCGGTTACACCCTTGGTTGTGTTAAATCACCCACATTATATCTTTCATCCTTTATCCCGTTATAACTACAATGTTTCACAAATTATTATTACCGCATTTACTATTGATTGCTATTATATGTATTACCCTTATTTAATTGTTTGCTACTATTTCCATTTATTATTTTTATTACTATAACTACCATTATTATTTATTGTTATTACTACTACGATTATTCACTTAACTATTATTATTATCATCATTAATTATTCATCATCATTACTACAAATACCATGATTATTATTATTATTACTATATTATTATTATTATTAATATTATATATATTATTATAATTAAATTACTCTTATCATTTATGTTAGTTATTGTTAGATTTGTAGGGATCCTTCCTTATTCCTCAGCGGTTGAATTTTTTTTTGATATACAACATTAGCGTAGTCCATCTATATTTTTTGGTTTTTTGATAAAGTATTTTTGTAAATTCGAAAATTTTAGCAGCGTTCCGCCCTTATTTTACGGTTTCATCCCTATTCTACAGTTTTCGACAAGTATTTTCATTGACTCGGAAAATTTGAGCACGTTCCGCCCTTATTTTAACGCATTCAATTTTACGTTACTATTTTTGTTAAGTATTTGAATTAGTCGGAAAATTTGAGCAGCGTCCCGCCCATATTTTCCGCCTCAACTCAAATTAAATTTATTTAATTCTTGATTTAAAAACATTATTTTCATGATTTTGGTCGTTCGGATTAATTCTTTTCCGATGGCTATTGCATTTTACTGTTTGCAACGATCTTCGCAATTATTTCCCGCTACCCATTCCCTTCTTTTGTCCTTAAGATCTATTTATGGTCATATGTTATAGTTACATGATGGCCCACTTGGACTTACTCGGTGTTAGAGATTTTGAGCCGATTGTTGTTAAAATTTATGTCAATTTACAGAAAACGGATGGTGAAGGAGCAGCAATTAAACTACCTTCATGTACCCTCCAATTTCCCTATGTACGGATAAATATTGACAGTTCCAAACTCCTGCGTTCCGCACGCTGAGTCTTCACGGGTACCTATCATTGGCGATCTTCCACGCACGTTACACGAATCTGTTACTATGTAGATTTTAGCTTTCTTGCGTATGTGTTGGCTTGTGGGCCGGGAAAAGGGAATAAACAAATATATAATTTACCATAGGCATTTGGATAAAAGTTTCGATGCACTTAAGGCTTAGATATAAAATATTTATTTCAGATATTACATCGGTTCAAAAATCCCATAAATTTAATTCGATAAATTTCTCATAATAAATCAAATTGAAAACAAATTATCACATAAAATTTATCTGAAAATCATCCATAAAAATTCAATTGAAAAATTACCACAAATTTGATTCAAAAAAGTTCATCCCATAATTCAATTGGAAAAACAAAATTATCCATACTTTCAATTTAGCAAAACAAAAATCATTCATTTAATTCGATACTGAAAAAGTCATACATAAATTCAATTGAAAAATTACCCATCAATTCTCTTCGAAAAAATCAACTAATAATATTGCACCAGTTGAGAGTGATCGTGTTCAGGGCCAAAACACTTACCCGTGTTAATTACCTGAATGGCACGGCTCTCATACCAGCCATACAACCAGCTACACAGTTCTATAATGAAATTTTCTCCGAAAAATAAGACTGAAAATTTGTCGAAAAACACATCCTGGTATTTATTACCTATTTTTTCTCGCGTGTGAAATTTGATGTAGTAAAACAAAATTCGACCTTGTTATTTTCTAGTAAATTCTATTCTTTAATTTTATTATTTTTGATTTATTTTTATTAATTTTTTATTTAAGATTTTTATTGAATTTATTACTAATTCAAATTTTCGATTTAAATTTTCATCTTTTATGAACTTTTATTAATTTTTTCAATTTCGTCGAATTTGTTTGTTTTTCCTTTTATATTTGTGTAGGTATCGTGCGAAATCTGGTGATTTGTTATTATTTTAATTTTATTTTTATGTTTTTGATTTATATTATTTATATTCTCTCAGATTTTAAGGTGTTTAATTGGTTCTGTATAATTGTATTTTAAGTTATCTTGTGTGCTGGTTTCGTGCTTGTATTACTTGATGCATTTAAACAATTCTCAAGGCTTTGGTGTGCTGGCCCAACATAAACACTCCGGGGCCCGTAAAATTCCGACCCGGCATTCTTAAAAGATCTAATTTATGGAACTATGCAGAGTTTACATTTTCCATTCCAATTGGGTTTTACGGAGTTACATGGTTCCGTGACCTTAAAACCAACATCATAAAATAATCCATACAGTATACATCAATATAGGATTACAAGTATGAAGTGAAAGAGGACACTACAGTTCCCGGTTCATGATCACACATAAAGAATAGTTAAATAGTCTAAGAGATCATAGTTCATTGTAATCATAGTTACAATATTCTGGTCACTTGTGTTATTCGTCTCGTTGAATGCCTTTGGGTTTCTTGGGTTTCTCGATTGTTACATTCTCAGAGGTTTCTGATATTTTTGACGATTTCGATATCTGTCGTTTGCGATTTGACTTTGAGATTTTGTTTAGTTTGGGGGAATTGACTTCATTTAGATGCCGGATTGTTTTTGAAGGGATTGGCAGGGCTTGTGATCTCAGATAAGAAGAATAGATAGAAATGTTTAGTTCAAGACTCTTTTTTGCTGGTTTATGTTAGGGTTTTGAGTTGTAAATGATTCTAACTTTCGTTTTTGATTGTTTCTTTGCATCTTGAACTGAGTGGCGTTCAATGATTCTGTGGATAGCCTGACCCTTTATCCATATTATCTAGTCTCGATTATTTTATGATAATTGATTCGGTTCGGGATTATTCATGGATTCTTTTGAGTTGGTCTGGGTTTCTTCTTTTTTTCAGTTATCATTTGGCTGTTTGTTCTCGATTTTTTTCGGTTCTTTTTGTTATTTTGTAGGGTTTCTAAAGATCATCCATGAATATTTTAATATCGTTTCTCGATGGGTGTTCCTTTTCTATTGACTTTCGATTTTGATTTTCTAGAGTTCTGAGGGTTGTTTGAACCGATCTGTTTTTCTTGTGTTAATCCTTTGACATTGGGTTATATGGAATTGATCCTCCGAAATGGCCTTTGGGTTTCTTCATATATCGGCATATTTGTTACAGTTAATTTTTGCATCGATTGATTGATTGTGGCGGTTTTTCGACCATCTTTCATAAGGGATGCTAGGTCTGTATAATATGGGTTTATTACTGATTATCTTCCCTTTCTCGTCGCCAATATCATTGCTGTTTGCTTTCCTTGTTTTTTATTAAACAATTTTCAGGTCCTTTAATGGGGCTTGTTATTATTTTCTCTTGATTTTGGGTAGTTGTTTGACTTTCTGGTTTCTTCTTCCTTTCTATCTCTGTTGCTTTATTATTATGTCTTGGTTTCTCGTTTCTGTGATTGGTATTTCACTTTATTTTTGGCTCGCTTATCTTCTTGGGTTTGCCTTTACTATTATTTGCAGCATTCCTTTCCAATATTCCATTTGATTGGCTGCACTTTGTAGTTCAGCCTCATCATCTTTCGTCTTTGTCGTTTGTTGGCATTGCCCTTTGCTTCTCTCTTACTGATTCGATTTGTCTTTGATTTTTGAGTTGGTTTTGATTGTTCTCTGATCCTTTCCTTATTTATATCCGCTGTTGCACGTCAGTCTCTGCTTGGAATTACGATTCCGTGATATTCATTTGTCTTTCGTTTGGCTGCATCTGTTTCATTTGCAGTTGGTTGATTTTTCTTACTTATTCCCCGGAATTGATTTTTTGGGAGGTCCCTCCACCTCTTTGCTAGTTCTATTTCCTTGTCTTTTTCGTTTTTTCCTCTTAACTCAATTACCACAAATTTCGTTTCTCAGTTAGCTGTCCTTTTGTTGTTATTCGCCAGTTTCTCATACTTGATTCAGTTTTTTGTTAAAAATATTCCCCCTCGTCTTTTTTGTGACTGACTGTATTTCATCTATTTCTCAATGCTTTCGTTTCGTGTTGATACTTCCCTTTTTACTGTATTTGCTTGCTTTTATCTCGCTCCGATCGTGACTTCGTTTTCAGTTGTTTCCTGATTCGTTCTGTCATCTGATTGTTACTGGTTTCGTTTTAATGCTCTCCAAGTTTACTCTTGTTTCTGATTTTCTTGACGGCCTTCGTATCTCTTAGTCGGTTTATTTCAATTTCGGTCTGATTTGCATCCTTGGTTTACACTCATCTATCTACTAAGGCTTTACTGGCGTTGATATTTGTTGTTCCATTTGATTGTTCTCCATTTTACGTAATATCCAATCAATGTCTTCTCATTCCGCTTATTCTTAATCCATCGTCTGATTTCTAATTGTTTTGCTCTTTGACTATAATATTATATACTACTTTTATATATTATCGGAGTATTATTATAGTCTTCCATATAATATTTATTACTACTACTTTTATACATTACTATATAATCATATTCTATTATATAAATTATATGACTATTTCTAACTATTTATTACTTTATCTCCAAAGGGTCTAGCGCAAGGTGGTATCCCATGCGCATCTCTCATCATTACTAATGGATATATATCGATCTCACTTGGCCACTGGAAGTGGTGGAAATTAGTGACGGTGGTTGTTGGTCATATCTTACTGGGTATTGGTTCATATTTTGACTTTTTGTTCTCTCTGATTTTAAATTTTCTGTTGTGAGTCGATCATGTTCAAACAGATTTTGTCTGTATTTTCTTCCATTTTTGATCTTTTCTGATCGTCTACGTTATTTGGCTTTGATTGTTGTCCTATTCTTTGGTATGGCTACTGAAACTGCTTTTTTTTATTTTTTTAAATTTCTATCTCGGTTTTCTCCCTCTTTCGTTATCATTTTCCTTTTTGTCCTCAGGTTTTTATTACATTGAGCCATTCTCATCCTGTTGTCCTCGCGGCATTTATTTCTTTGATTATATCTTCATACATCTTGATAGATTTTTTCTTCCATTTCTGATGTCATCAATTTCTTGTTTTACCGCTAGGTTTTCCTTGTATTCGGGCCAGTTCTCCTACCAATGTTTCCTAATTCTTCTTTTCTGGCATTATTCTCTCAGGCTCTCTTTTATTGTCTGTGAATTTTATTTCTCATCTCTTTAAGGGCTTTTATGGTCTTGGTAATAACTGCCTATTCGGATTTCATGCTCTTTTTACTAATATATTTTCATTGCTTCGGAATTTGTTTACGTCCATGGATTTCGTTATCAAGATTTCTTTTTCTCCACTTGATCAATTTTGCTAGCCTGCTTTATCGTATCCTCCCCGATTGCTTCCAAGATTGGGTTTAAATTTTCTTATACTTCGATGTCTTCTTTAATTCCATTTATCGTAACTAAATCTATTGCTCTTGCTTCTGCGCGAACATTTCATAAGTAATTTACATCGTTTTTCCTTTTATTGTCCTTCTCATTTAGAGTTGATCCTGTTTTTAATAGACGACTTTTTCTGTTCCGAATATTTTCCGGTCCATAAATTATTCGAACATCATTCCTGTTTCTCCTCGTATTACTTCGTTGTCTTTGATTGTTTGCGGATATTCGTTTAATCATACTCTTAATTGCTCACTCTCTTGTATTTTGATTGCTTTGTGTACTTTGACTATAATTTTCGTTTTTGGTTGTTCCGATTTTCTCTCTATGGACAATTTTCAGCAAAATGTCCGTTAGGTTGCAGTTGAAACAGGTTGTAATCTTCGAATCTTTGTTTTGTACTCATTATGGCCCTATCTCTTAAATGTCTGACCCCTTGTGTTGGGTTTTTTGTGGACTCTTCTTGAATTGGTTTGGTTTTTGTTGACTTTGAATTCTTCTCCTTCGACCATTTTGACGTATCAACCGCTTTGATTGCAATTAAAAACAGATTATCATATCTTCTCTCCTATGCGACTCTTCTATTCACATCTTGGCAATTCTTTTAGTTGATAAACCTCGGTCAGTGCGGCATCCTTCTTTTGAACAGATAATACATACTGGGTGTGTAACTCGCGGTTGTTAATCCTGAAATATATGATTATAATTTATAAATTACCTCTCTACTGTTCTTGAATCCTCTTTAACTGGCATATCGTAAAATTCGTAATGGTTATTTCAATATTTTGATTTGGTTGCGGGTAAAATATCTTTCGTTTGTCTCGTTATTCCATACTACTTTTATTGGTCTGGTACTGATTTTACTCGGTTTGCTCTTTTCTCTTCGACTTCTTTCTTCCATTGTGGTTAATATTTTCTCTTCCGTACGATTTCCGTTTTGCCATGTTTCAGCTATTTTTGTTCCAACTGTTTATTTCCGAATTCAAGTTTCTTTTTTGTCATTTAAAATGCTTCTTCGTTTGCATTTTCTTTTTGAATGCATCTCCCTGTCATTCCTCTTTAAACTTGAGATTTGGTTCTCGTCCCTTTCATTTCGGTTCATCGCCGTACGATTTTGTGCATTGTTGATATCTCTCAAAATATTTCTGTTTTCTCATGTTATCATTGGCAATTTCTTGGTTAATTTTCCTCTCGAGGTTTCTCATCTCTTTACTCGTACTTGTTTTCAACTGAGTTGAATTTCTGGTTCGGTGGTTTCACGTTGTTTTCCTTTGTCGGTTTTAACTTCTTCCGTTAATTTATCATTAGTATTTCCGGCTTCTGTTTCCAAACTTTCTAAAATTTTTCTTGTTTGTAAATCGAATTGGTTTCTGCTATCGCTACTGTATTAAGTTTCTTCTATTGTTGCGCTTTTCCTCTTTTTGATTTCAATAACATGGTCTATTTCTTTATCCTTTGTTTTCTCCGTTTGTCTTTGGTATATCTTTCAGTTTTCTTCACATGGTTTCCCTTGATTTCGGTTTCTCGTAACTCGTTTTCCTTGATTCTATCTCTTAGTTTCATCGGCTCTATTATATCGTCGGTTTACTTTGATTTCTCTTTAATCTTCTTTTGGTTTACTCGATCTCTTCTATTCTTTGTCAATAATCTAAACATAAATAAACACTTCTAGTATATAAATTTCCGCACTTAATTTATCGTACTACTTCACTGGCTTTTCCTTATTCTTTTCTCTAACGTCAACTTCTTTTTTTTTTCATTTTAATTTAATTTAAATTTATCTATGCTCGTATCAATTATCTGATTTGTTTCGTCTAAATCTACTCTTATAGTCGCCATCAATTATCTATCCGAGGTCCGTATCAATTAACTATTTAATCAATAAATCATTCACCATCATATCAATAATCGTCTCGTTTACTATTCTCCTTTATCTTATCATTTGGTCCAAAAACGTTCTTAATTTCTATGCGTATAGGCCTTTTACTTAATCTTCTCGTCTTTTTCCTGTAACTTTAAACCCTGTTGCTTATGGGTCTTTTTATTTAAATTTCTCTTGTCTTTTTCCTGTAACTCTATCGCTGATAATAATTTCTTTTGCTTCATTCTCCTTCTATTTTTAAGTTATTTTGAGATTTATCTGATATTCTCGTGAACAATTATTTATCGACCTCGTCATCACTGTATCTATTCGACCTCGTATATTATCTATATAGTCGTTATTATTATCTATGTGGTCGCATTAATTATCTACTATTACAATAAATAAAATCATATTATACTCATACTCTCATTCAATCTGTAACATCATTTCCTAGGTCTCATTGATTAAAAATCGTTTACTTAATCCTCAGTCGCTGGCGCTCGTGCCTCTAGAATTTCCGTTGGCTCTTCGGCCTCTGCTTTAACTCTGTTTACTGGTCATCTGTGACCTTAATATCTATCCATAACATATTTCATCGCTTTACTCCATCATTCCATATCTTACTTCTGGACTCTCTGGCCTCTAATAATAATCATATTCATATCTCATCCGGCACTCTGATGGCTCTCTAATATCTAATCATATATCCGGCACTCTATGGCCTCTTATCTATAATAATCATTCCGGCACTTCTATGGGCCTCTAGTATCTGATCTTAATCATCCGCACTCTATGGCCTCTATCTCTCTCT